>JAQQAE010001339.1:0-25944 GCA_029823295.1 Pseudamia nigra
AAAAAAAACAAAAATGGATCATTTTTTGAGGGTGCGCCTTATAATCCGGTGCACCTTATAGTGCGAAAAATACGGTATATATACAGACTATGGTGCTATTGCAACTACCATACAAATCTATATTATGGCGAGAAACATTCAGTTGAGTAAAGGGAGAAGACGGTCCATCATGATTTTAAGAAATGGTCAGTCAGTCAATGTTGAAAATAATAAAAACAGAGAAAAAAACACTGAAGGAGAAAATGCATCCAGACCTTTTGACTGGTAGTGTATTTTAATCACAGTCCTTGATTTTTCTGTAATATTTATATGTGATTATCTAAAATGAGTCCAGCTCATCTAACGAGGCTGTTGCATAACAGTCAGTCTGGTGTTTCACTTCAACTTTGCAGTGACTGTTACATGTCCAGAATAGAAATCTAAGTGATAATTAAAAATGCCAGCACAACATTTATGTAGAGTTGACCTGCAGTGGGAGATTATCACAAATGTGCCCTTGCAAAAGCTACCAACTGCCTGGATGACAGGGGGCACAGCACGCTGTGCGGTCGCAGGTCTTGCAAAAAAAAAAAAAACAAACAAAAAAACAAGAATGTTCCTTTTTTTTTCTTGGTGTTAAAGTGAGGCTGAAGCAGAAATTTAAACCAGCTTCTGAAATAAGACCGTGTTTGTGAATAAATTACCTCAGATTTCATATTTGAAGCATACTTTTATGTGATTTATGCTCTTTGTGCTGTCTCAACATCACCATGACTACACACTGGAGCAATTGTTATTTGTTTCACTTAAACCCATGAAGTCATTTTTTTAAAAGTGGTTTTGCTTTTCATACAGCCCACAAAGATACAAAGGAATTGTTCAACTTTTTTTTTAAATGCATCCATTCTACCTAGAGTTACATAGTTACAAGTGTTCTCATGTCAACCCAGTAAAGCTGCTGTGTGTGACAGTATTTTAGAGATACTGAGCAAAAATGCCATAATTATCTTTTTATTAAGAGAAGCAGATATTGTTTTCACAATCCTGCATCTGCATTGTTATCCACATACATGGCTTGGAAGTGTCTGAACCAATTTACATGAAACTTCCCATGGTTATTACAAATAACCATGGCAAGTACAAATAAGGTACTTGAGGTAGTGAGTAATTTTATATTGTAGATCAGATTCATTTCATCATTTTTTTATTTTTTTTTGGGTGATTTGTCAATTTTGTGGTATCGTTTATTTTTAACCTTTTTGCTCCCTTTCTTCATCATATTGTACATTTTTGCTTGTTTACCTGATTTTTTTTTTTGGTACATTTTGTTGCTTATTTTGTTGGTTTTGCAGGATGACTTTTTTCATTTTTCTTTCACATTTGTTCATTTTCTTTGTTATTTTTCTTTAACTTGTTCTTTGTTTTTTTCATGGATAGTTTTGCTTCTTTTTGTGCAGTTTTGTTTATTGATGATTATTTGGTTAATTATTCATTATTTTGTTTCATTTTCTGAATAATTAAGCTCATTTTCTTTGTTATTTTGTTCAGTATGAAAATCATTTTCATTTTTTTTTTTTTCTTCAATGTCGTTCATTGTTTTCATTTTTAAGTATTTTGTTAGTTTTTGGTGATGATTTTGTTCCTTTTTTTTTTCTTTCCCCTCACATTTTCTCTTTCCAAATACATGACACAATGGTTAAATGAGAAGAAAACATTTGGGATAGGAGGTGCTACTGCTTGTCTATAGGGGGCGCTACTGCTAGTTTCAAGGAAAGATGAGATAACTTTAGTGTCTTTAACCCATTTACTTGAAACTTGCCGTGTTTATTGCCCAGTATACAGTGGACTCTCCAACGTGTCAACGTTTGGCGTCGGTGGCACCACAGCATGTAAAGAAAACAGCGTGATATTTGGAAGTCTGTACATCAAGTTACTTGAAACTTGCCAAGGTTTTTGACCATATTAATACCTCCATCCTGTCAAGTTTTGGATAGGTGGTGCTGCTGCTGTTGGGATAGTATTAGTGCACGTAACAAGAAAAGACATGAGAGCATGAAGGTGTTAGAACCATTTTACTTGAAACTTGCTGCTGCTTGTAACAAGAAAAGATTCAAAATTCTGCTGTTTAGTGGATGCAAGAATTCAGAATTTCTACAGTCCAAGGTTTTCAGATTGTAGAAAGCTGTGACACAGATTTGTCCAATCACAGGTTTTATCAGACAGGCAGAAGGTGTATATGACTGACAGCTGCAGTTACTGATCACTGACCAGAACAATTGTCATGACTGCTCAGCTCAGTCTGACAGATGCTTTGAAAAGCAGCTCCTTCTTTTCCGCAGCAGCGTGAAACGGAGCCAGATTCATCTATATTTATGGGTACTTCTTTGCTTTGGACCAAGAGATGTGAGCTGCAGAGCAAAACTCTGTATTTTCAAATTCTGTTTTCCTCTGATTTCAGCCTCTGCAGCTTTAAGTGTGCTGAAACACTGGGATCATGATGTAAAAGAATAAGGATATAAACGCAGGTAAAACAGTAGGGCTTTCTCTTAAAAACAGAAGAACACAGCCTGACCTATAAAAGCACAACTCCTCCATTTTTATATCACTCGGTTAAAGAATTGAACACTAGATAATGTTTACTACAACCCTGTTTCCAAAATAGTTCAGCCACTGTGTAAAAGGGTAAATGGAGACAGAAGATGATGATTTGCAAAACATTAAACCCTCTGTGAACCTAACGAGACCAAAGGCCCCAAGATCTCACTCACCCAGTATTTAGTTTTTATCAGCCTCTGTCCCTTGAGTACCGGGATTTCACCAGATTTCATCTGAATCTTTCAATGATGAAATCCCCAAATGATGTATGTGCCTCTGAAATGCTCTTTTTATACCAGTTACGTTACTGTGACACTTAGCCTAATTGTGGCACATGCCATCAGGTGTGTTTTTAAGCATGCCATTAACATTTCCAGTCTTTTCTTGCCCCTGGTTGAACTTTTTTTAAATGTGTTGCCGGCATCATATTCAAAATAGAAATATAAATAATTAATCAAATGAGCAAGAAGTTGACTTAATTCATCCCTAACCTGAACAAAATAAAGTAAAGAAACAAAATAATCCTCAAAATGAACAAGCAAATGGACAAAGTAACCCACAGAAGTTTGAAAAATTAACAAAATAATCAAGGAAACAAAATAACCCACAAAGTCAACAACATCATTGAGCTTAGGAACAAATGAACTCACAAGAACAAAAGTTACCAAAATAATTAAGCAAAGGAACAACATAATCATGAAATGAGCCAAAAAAAAAAAAAAACGATAAAAATCTATAAAATGAACAAAAATTTAAAAAAAAAACAAGCAAGCAAATAAACAAAATAATTCATATAATGAAAAAATAAACCAATAAATGAACAAAAAAAAATCCACTAAATGCACATGATTAATATTTGGTATGTTGCACTTGTGCACTTTTCCATTAAATACGGGATTTCAGTGCAAATCATCACAATCTGTTTCTATGTATTTAAATATTAGACAGCAGGTCAGCTTTTTCAGCTGCAGGATTGTAAAATATACCTTGATATCTGAGAGCAAAGTCAATAAAATGTTAAACTTTCCCTTTAAACTGTTGTATATTTGCATTGTAACTTTGAAAAGTGAAGCACCACAGCATCAATCTCATGCTGTTTGTTACCACCGTATAAAAAATGAAAACGTATTTGCATCATATCTGGCTGCTCGGGGACCAAATGTCAGCGGGTTCACACGGGCCCCTGGGATCAAACTCATTCTGTACAATATGTGAAGGGACTGGTGAAGGTGTATCCTGCGTCCACGGTGCTCATCAGTCCTCTCCCGTTTCATTTAGTGTCAGGAAGACGGGGACTTCCCTTTTTGACCCATGTCACAGTGTCCTAAAGCGCTCGTCAGAAAAACACTCCACTGGTTTCTGGACTCTGCCTCGCCAGCCGTTACGCTCTCTACCTTTTGCCGTATTGGGTCTGTGTGTTTTGTATTTGTGATTTTACTGTGCTGTGATTGGTTGTTGGTCTGTCTCTATTCTATCAGTATATTCACAGTTTTGTTACTGAGACATTTCTATGGTCAAAGTTGTTTTGAATTTATTTTTGTATCGCTCCCATTGAGGTTCATTGTGGGAGAAAAGAGGCAAAAGGAGATGTGGATGCCTTAATCTGTGTACTCCTTGATTTGTAGACTTTTGTTTCTATGTTTTTATTGTTGAAGACGTTGATACCTTTTGTTTTGATAAATTCTGTACTTGAACAGAAATAAAAAGAAAAAATCTCTCAGAGCTTCTGGATTTGATTTTACAATATAGTAAATTAAACCGTAATGATATTTTAATTATATGTATGATGATTCATATGTTTGGATGTTTCCTGGGTTAAGACTACCATGACCCAATGTCGTGTCCAAAATATATTTGGTGTCTCCTTGAGACTCGAAATTCATGATAAACTGCTCCAAATTTCCATTTTCAAATGAATCTTTGTGCAGTAACATTTTTATCTATTTTACACATTAAATGTGAAAGATGAGATGTAGTATGAGACAATTCATTCTGCTAATTTTTACTTAATGTTGTGAATGTCAGCCTATGCTGAACAAAAATGAATAAAATCACCCAAAAAATCCACCAAATAAAATGAAATTAATATAACAGAGAATGAACCAAATAATACACAAAATGAACAAATGTTAAGACGGAAATGAAATAATGAAGCAAAAGTATGAAAATGATCCACAAGATTGAAAAAAAAAAATGAACCAATTAATCCAAGAAACAAAAAAAAAAACTTACGAAAAGAATGAACAAAATAATATACAAAATGAACAGAATAACCAAGAAAATTAACTAGTTAATCCATAAAAAGAACAAAATAATTAAGCACATGGATTTAAAAAAACTCATTCTTAAAAGGATGATTCTTCATCCAGTAAATGACAATAATGATGAAACATATCAAAAATAAAAATACATGAAACTAAATGAACAAAATAATCAGGAATATTAACAAAATAATGCACAAAATCAAGAGAAATGAAGAAAAAGGAACAAAATATTCAAGTAAATGTACATATATAAAATATTAGTCCTATAAAAGTTTCCACAGCCTATTTAGAGTCTACACACCTAGGAAAAGTCAGATTTAAAGTTCTTGATGAAAGACTACTATCGATACAGTACATTTTAATTCCTGATGAACACTCATTTTTTTATCATAAACAGCTGTGGACTTAAACACATTTTTAACAGGAACAGAGGGAAGAACTTAAATCCACACATCAAAGCTTTCGAGTATTATTTACACTGTGACCATCAGTTTATTTAGATTTTGTTAGCAAATGTGGTCCTTCGTGGACAGATTAGAAGGTACAAAACATTAACATCGACACGAGACACATTTTCAGAAGACACAGTCGGTTCACTGGGTGTTTTTCTACCGGGTCTGCACTTGTACACAAACATTAACCAGGACGTTGTTGATCAAGGAAGAGGAGAGGTCCAGCCTGAGGGAGCTGTGTCACACTACTTTAGTTCCCCACTGTCTGCAATGACGACCTTCGCTTTCGGAGTGCCGCTCTTTGTGCCTTGCTTCTCTATCGCCTTGACGACGTCAGTGCCCTCCACGACGTTGCCAAACACCACGTGCTTCCCGTTCAGCCTGCAGAGCACAGGGAGCCATTAGTATGGAAGACCAGCGACTTGAACGAGACCAAAGGGTTCATGAAACCCGAGTGCAACTGCTGATGAATGTAAACACAGTAAAGTAAGGCTCACCAGTCAGTGTTGGCTGTGCAGATGAAGAACTGGGATCCATTAGTGTTGGGTCCAGCATTGGCCATGGACAGAGTCCCCATGCCCATGTGCTTCAGCTGGAAGTTCTCATCTGGAAACTTCTCGCCATAGATGGATTTACCTCCAGTTCCATTGTGGTTGGTGAAGTCACCGCCCTGGAAACGACAGAGAGCAGGTAATGCTCCTAGATCCTAATACTTCTATTTAGATCTCAGCCACCTACAGTAAATATGTATCTATTAAAGACCTCTATCAGGGTGTTGACAAAATATGAGTGTTGATTTGATCCACTTGTCAGCATGAAATGCTCTGATTGGTTGAGCCACATCATTCCAAAGGTAACCTGGTATCACAGTATGACACACGGCGACTGTAAACAACCAATACTATACTTTTCATTGTCACATTTCTGAAAAAAAAGAAATCCAGGAATATTGTCCAGTCGTTCAGGAGAAGGGGAAAGAGGGGTGTAATATTGGGCCGATTTTATAAATGTGAATATCAGTTATTCAAATCTACAGTTGTCCTTGCATGTGGGGGCAGGAGTGATTCATTTTAGCTTGAATATGATTGGTTCCAACCTGTGATGTCACAAAAAAAAAATAAATAAATCACACTGGCTTGTTTTTCCTGTTGGACTGACGGTACTGAACAAGTGTATATTTTACACACCAGAGTTTATGTAAACCTCAAAACACAATAAGGATGCATTTAATATGGGACTTTTAACTTATAACGTCCACAGAAACAGGACAAAACTACCTGACACATGAATTTAGGGATGACACGGTGAAACGTGGAACCCTTGTAGCCAAAACCCTTCTCTCCAGTGCACAGAGCCCGGAAATTTTCTGCAAATAGAAACATGTACATTACACCAACAGGGGAAACTGATGGGTCATGTGATTTTCATTGCTTTAGAGAAATAAATATTTAAGAACCTCTTTCGACAGAAGAAGCTGAGTTAATGTATGAGATGCACACTGGAGGCATATAGGCCATTATCTCTGCACCCACTGAAAATAAATGAGGTCACATAACTTACAAAAGCTATGTGGGACAGAATCATACTCTGTCTCAGTCTGTACTTTTTTTATTGCAGAAGCTCAGCAGCTGCTGCTGCATATCTCCTAGTGTCCTGGTTCACATTCACATTCAGCTCTGACCTGCTCTCCTGAACAAAGCTTTCCCACTGTGCATCACCCACAGCCTCAAGCCATATTTAGAATAAAATCTCAGCCGTGGATTACACACACATAGGTAGTATCCCCAACCAAACATCAGGCCATTTTGGCTCTGTGTGTGTGTGGGGGGGGGGAATCCATGCTGCTCTACGGTGACTGTTGGCCTTTCCTATGAAGTGAACTTTGCACGTCTGGTCTGCCTTACCTGCAGTCTTTGGGACTACATCAGCCCGGAGCTGCAAAAAACACAGACATTTACATGAGTAGAGCTTCAACTGCACAAACAGAGTGCACCCAAATCACACTGACAAGCAAGGAAACACTAAGTGATCTGATGAAAACGAGGTTCTGCCTATATGTGTTCCTTGTTGCGTTCATTTGAGAATGAATCAGATAAGCTCATGTCCGATATACGGTCATTGCGGTCCTGGACTACGCTGGAAGTCACCCAGTCCTGCTAAATGGGCGTCTCCGTCAGACTATAACCGGACGCCTGGATTTCAAAAATGTAATTTCCCTTATTTTTATCGGTATTATTAATTAGATCCGCTAATTCCGTGCAGAATTATGTGATATGTCAAGAATGTAGCCAAAATGGGAGCCAATGAGCTCTGGAGAAAAGTTGACGCAATCTGTGTCACAGCTGCAGGCCCGTTGTAAATACAGATGACGGATGGATGTTATGAACGGTCTTCATGCCTGCCTTTAAGTAGAAAAATCCGTATCTGACGCATTTCTAAGATGAAATTAGAATTCGTGAATGAGTGCCTCAGAGAAGTCCTACCTCCATTATAATCCTGCCGGCGTTGGAGCCATCAATAGTGATGTCAAAGTAAACACGGGGGTTTCCCATATTTAAAGATGCGCCTGTGAAGTAGCTGTGATGAAAACACACTTCAGTGAATTCCTGTCAGATACACTGGCTCTATTTAGGTCTGAATTTATATGGCTCTTGCGCCGGTGACGCGAAGGATGTCAAGAGCCAATCAGGGCACCGACTTTCTAAAGCGGCTGCTGTCTGGACCAATGGGAGCGCAGGTGGGCGGTGCTCAGCGGTGACGCTTTGGCGGTTGACGACAGCGCTCCATGGTAACGCGGCCGGGCGGAGAGGGGACCGGCCTGAGCGCTAGATGTGGGGAAGCCGCGTGTTTTAGTCGCTCCGCTGTCAAAAGGTGTAACTATCCAACACACCCATGGGGCGGCTGCTGGAAGAAGTGAGGTAGTCCGCTCATTCTGGCATATTATCAGCCGCGAATGGAAACACTGTACATATACATGGATTTGAATTGACCATTAAAGGTTAAATGTGCTTTAAAAGCAGGAAGTTGTCTTGTTTTAATGCGCTCTGACAGATCATTCCCAAATAAAGTGCAAACTGGGCTGTGTGGGCACGAGACTCAGCAACACTAGCGAGATTTTGTTTCCCTTCAAGACGCAATAATCAGTAAAGAACATTCATTTCATCCCCATTTTATCTGCTGCTGCCCAACATTATTGCAAATGTAGCTCTGTGATCATCTCTGTGTCGTTAATCACACCTGTACATTTCGTATTACCTTATCCCTTGACTGCTGAATGATAACATGAATCTTGAGCAGATAGATCAATTAAACCTAAAAAAAAATAAAAAATTTATAGTTAAAGTCCAGTGTTTTACCTTTGGACTAATACAGCTGTTGACCCCTGCTTTAAGTGATTTTAGTTTCCAGAGGCTGACTAGTTCATAATTTGGCCTCTGCTATGTCTTATTAAATAAATTGTGCCCACTAAACCAGAATAGTCAGGGGTCTGCGACATGATTCTGTCTAAATACTGACAGTTTTTCTCTGTATTTTGTGGTGCATTTTTCCATTAAACAAACCAATTCACCTCTTCCTGACTTCAGGAAAATCATCCTCTACCTCCAAGTCATTTTGAAGTGACTTCCTGGTTGATCTATATGGTTCTATATCTCCCAGTATAATTTTTTTTTGTTTATTGAGGTATGTTTCATTTCTGCTGTATAAGACAGGTACTATCTATGAGCCTGCTTGATGCCTTTCGGTTTCTTTTATAAAATAAACATCCTACTGCAATCTGAGGGCCTGTTAACACCACACGTTACAGTGGCTCATCACCCAATATATTTTTATTACATCACAGTGTGTAGTTTCCATGAATGCCTAAAGCTCAGTTAACAGTGTTGTTTCATATGAGCACAAGCATGTTCTTTTGTGCCAGTAAACATTTAAACATCCAACGTTACTGACGTGATTCTGCACCACAGTCACCAAAACAAACTGGGCAAATAATGTGATTTTAATTCTGAGTTTCAGGAAAGGGACAAAGTAACTGTCGGTACAATGACGATTATGATTAAAAAATAAATAGAAAATAATGGCAATTACAATGTCTTACAAAATATGTGGAATAGTTTACATATTAAAAAAGGTTTTTTTTTTTTTAGCAAATTTGCATTTAAATAGTCCATAATTTCCAAATATAACATATTACTGTTGCTCAACTGGCAAAGAACATTATTTGTTGTTGCCTTTTCTAGGCAATATTGGACCCCAAGGGGTTCAGTCCGAAAGTCATTCATAGAAAAATGTTGGCTTGAAAAAGTGGTATTAAGAACAATTTTAAACTCTGCTTCTTTAACTGCATTAGTAAATGTCAGCTGACCGCCTGTTCTGTCACACATACAATCTGTGTGAGCTAAAATTTTTACCACTGTTTTAGAGTTTCTATGTATGTATACAGTGCTAACAATGATCCATTATCCAACTAATAACATTAATTTTACCATGATTAACAATTCATTTTCATACACACACGTTCTCTAATGAAAACAGTTGATTATACAGTACATAAACCCGTGTCATGATGGGTTATACATGTCAAACAATTTAAAAACATACAAATAGCTTTCAAATGGCAGAAAATGCCATGACACACAGCTGTACTCATTTACAGTATGCTTGAAATCCCCAAAGAGGACAACAGAGTGAAAGATGGGAGTTGGATGCATTTCACAGTGCTGAGGGATGTAGTAAAATGAACCTCAGCCCTCTCTTGACTTTTATTAAAAATATCTTTTGTACACCTAGACCCTACATTTACAGGCCATCTTATTATTATTATTATTTTTTTAACTTCCATCAAGGGGTTGATGCTTTTCCCCATCTGATTGGTAGTTTGTCAGCAGGAATATAAAACAACTACTGCACCGTTTTTTGAAAACTTTGTGAAAGCCATTCAAATTTGGAAAAGATGAATAAAAAGGTGCTTTTTGCTTTTTCCACACATTGTAGATTACATGACTCTGGGGCACTGCTAGAGGCGTTTCCCTCTACTTAATGCCCTTCTACTTTTGTTCGCAATGATCTTTCTCTTTTGTCAGTCTTCTCTCTGATCATTTAATCTGCTGTTATCTTACATCAGCTTTAGGTTTTAATGAGTCGGCTCCAACTTCTATACTGCATTCCCACCAAATAAAATCTGTAAATACAAATCCTTCAGCCTGTGATTTGTGCTATAGTTTAAACCGCTGGTCTGAAGAGTCAGCTTCTACTGCATGGACTGTATTATCCTTCACAGACAGTGTTTACATGTATAAAGCGTGGTCCTTCCTTTACTTGCACACTGCCACGAATGAATTTCAAGGTAAAGCAGGACACTCCAAAACGACAAAGGTACACAGAAACATTTGCACACACACGCTCATGCACACAAAGAGACACTCGCACGCACACACGCAAATAGTGGGAGCCAACAGACTGCGCTGTCTTAAACTGACGTGGGAGGGGGCGACAGCGAACAGAAGAAGCAGAGGCTGGACTAGAAGATGACTGCAGTGAGGATGTGAAGGTCAGTTGTTTTCAAACAGAGACAGCAGGTCATCGCTGCTGTTGTTGGGAAGGTCAGGGGGCCCCAAGTACGACAGCAGCTCGTCGGGGTTGGTCAGTTCAGGAAGAAGCTGAGATGGAGGAACGATAAGGAAGGTTAAGTTCTGCCCAACAGTTTTAATATTCCAAATATATATTTTAGAGTTTTGCCTGCTGTATATCACAGTACCAAAAGACGAACCTGTGGTTCCTACTGGGCTGTGTGATGTTATGCCTAGGATGCTGTTTTCTTCTGTGTGCATGGCTTCATAATCGCACCAGGAGGAGTATTTCAGAAGCACATGGTTCTATTTGCCTGGGCTTATTTTCCTGATCTGGTTGTTTTTATTTTGTGCTACTATCATGGATGAGTAGGCTACATAGTTACCTCTGCCAAAGAGGTTATGTGATCATGTTGGTTTGTACCATACCATCTTTATTTATACAGAGCACATGGCTGACCAAAGTGCTGCACACTCATATAGACAAAAGACAAAACACAGGCCAGACAAAAAACCAAGACAGTAGAAAGATTAAAAAAATAATAATAATAATAATTAATTAAATAAACAGTCCAAGTAAGAAACAATTAAAACAGACTAAAAAAATAACTGAAAACATTGTCAGTGTCTCACTCTGGGTCAAAGGCCTGTGAACAGAAATGTGTTTTTAAACGAGACTTAAAAACAGCAACTGAAGGAGCTTGTCTGATGAGCAGAGGTAGCTCATTCCAGAGTTTAGGACCCAGAACCGAGAATGCTCGATCCCCTCCAAGTTTCATCTGTGGCTTTGGAACAACTACAAGCAACTGGTCAGATGACCTAAGGGAACAAGAGGGGGTATATGGGTGCAGTTGGTCAGACAAATAAAAGGGGCATGGCCATTCAAAGACTTCAAAACAAATAAAGAATTTTAAAACTGATTCGGAAATGAACGAGAAGCCAGTGAAGGGAGGCTAAAACTGTGGTGATGTGCTCTTGCTTCTTTGTGCCTGTTAAAAATCTGGCAGCAGCGTTTTGGACGAGCTGAAGCCTAGAAATTGACGCCTGACTAATTCCAGCTAAAAGCGAGTTGGAGGAATCAAGGCGGGAGGTTATAAAAAGGCATGAATTACTGTTTCTAAATTCTGTTTTGATTAAAAAAGGCTTCAATTTTGACAGTCGTCTCAGGTGGAAAAAGCAGGATTGCACTATTCCACTGACTTGTTGGAATAGTGTTTGTCTGCTTGTCAGCAAGATTATGCAAAAACTACATGACAGATTTTGATGAAAATTTCACCAGAGGTCACCCTTGGGCTACGGTACGAATACCTTAAAAGGTTGGAGACGATCTGGGTCAGCGTGTAGATTCTGGATCAATTTTTCACTTTCTTTAACACTGTGAGACAGGGCCCATTTATCAAAATCCATCCAGTAAATTTTGCAGAATCCTGCTAACAGACAAACCAACATGATCACATAAGCTCCTTGGCTGGTCAAAAAAAAACCGTTTTGGTGATCAACAGCCTTGGTGGAGGTATGCGCTCTCTGAATGCTCTCTAGTTAAAGGGGTGTTCCGCTGAATTGCCACCACCACTGACAGCCACAAAAACTTGGATTGGAGCCTTGTGTTTTTTGGCTGTGATCTGCCTCGTTTAAGTTAAGGGCACATTGATTCCACTAATGCGTCTCAGCACTGGATGCCATGCTAATGAAAAAAATATACTGTATGTTTGCAAGAAGATCCTCCTAAATTTTACACACTATACCTTTAAACAGTTTTTAAAGGTCAAAGTTCTGTGTGTCTGTGTGTAATGTTATTTTACTTGGCTGTGCCCTTACCCACAGACAAAGTCATTCAATCTATGTCCAGGTACTGTATGACATGAACCAAGTATATCCTCAATAACTGCATGTATATTTTAATTTTGTGTTTGTTATGATCAGTGATCATAAAGTATCTTTAAAGTCACTTGATGCTGCTCTGTCTGACTTCACATATATCTCACCTGCTGTTCAAAGCTTGCACCATAAATAGCCTTTTGAGCAGAAAATAATATACACATGTTTATAGGATGTTTCAGAAATGCATCTGAAATGTGCTCCAGAGTGTGTGATGGAAGCACGAGTATGATCTACAGACTGTCCCCCATGAGCACCCACAGTGTTGGACATGAGAATGTAAGATACTGCAAACACAAAGCTGTACCTGAAGTCAAGCTATGTGGCCTAAAAAAGATGCTTCCAGCTTTTCCACTCACATCTAGTGTATGATCAGCCCCCTCTCCCCCCGCTGCTCCGGGGCCTCCCAGACCAAACGAGCCTTCAGTCTGCATCCGTGGATTCTGGGTATTAGAGTTCCTCTGTGGCAGTGGGCTGCCCGCGTCACCAAGGCTCTGGTTTCCATGAACACCTGAACTGTGCTGCTGGAGGATGCTGTGGGAGTGTTCGATTCGCCCAGCATGAGGTGCCTGGTGAAGGCCAGCAGAAAAGAGACAGACAAAAAACAGACACGAAAACAAGAGAATGTTTAGATTAATAGTAATAAAGTGGACAAAACATGTCAGAGTGATTCAAACATCAGTAGATATAACCCCTCTGAGCCTTATTTTCGGGGCTGAACACCAGAAGTGTGTGACAGTGGAGGACAGACACTTAGTTTAGTCTCTAGCAGCTGCATGCGACAGGAACGAGCTTTTTACTACATGCGTGTGTGAGCGAATACATTTTCAGCCAATGCTGTCTCCTTCAGGTTCAGTTGAAGGCTCTCCACTGAACTCATAAGCCAGAAGGATGAGACAGTCAGTGTTACTGAACACTAATACAACAGCACACACTTGATAACATATGGTGGCATATATGATAAAGAAAAAGATACCAACCATGAAAATGATTAATGGTTGCGATTCTGTTGGGCACCAAACCACCTTATTCTGACCTGAGAAAAGATGCCATCACTATCGCATCTACTAACTGAAGAATCTCAAGCAGTCCGTTTCAATGGGGAACAAGGTAGTGTGTGTTGCATAACAGATATTTCTCAGAGATGAGTTTTATTTGACGTGAGCTCATGCATCACTGCCTCCTGACCATGGTCTATTCAATACACTGCCTGCCATTGATGTCAACTCAACCATTAAGAAAAATGTCCTCATGGATTAAACAGGAATGAAGCTGATCTTATAGCCAGAGGCTACGCTAGGAAAACAACACACATACAGTACATGTATGTTCTTTCTCTCTTTGCTTATATATGCATCCTGCATTATCGATAAGACTACTCGTAAATATCTAACCTGGTCCGACTGATAGGACAGAGGGGGCGGCGGTCCCGAAGGGGCGTACTCTCCTAGTGTTGGCGTACCAGGTGTGTTGGGGAAGTCTGTGAATCCTGTTTGGCTGGAGAATCCCTGGCTTGCTACAACAAAATAATAAAACAGGTCAGTGAAGCCATAATTGCATAATAACAACCAGTGTAGCATGGAGGAGAACGTGCTTCCAGCTGTGGAGTAAGAGGACATCAGATGAAGGAGGGGGGATGGTCACTGACCATCTTTACACTCAGATGGTAATTGCTGGTACCTTGCAGCTGGAAATATTGTTGTGGGTCACGTCCATCTAAGAAATAATGATCCAACTGGCAGAGGACTGGGTCCAGCCATCCCAAAGGGGTGGCAGCTTCACTTTAAATGAGCCATTTATTACATGACAACTTCTTAAATAAATGATTCGATGAAAATATTGGCTTATTTAAAAATGCTTACTTCCAGATATGGATAGATTTTCATGAAGCAGAAATAAACTGCTGAATGTGGTGACTGAAAAAAGAAGTATGTGTTTGGGAGGGGTATTAACAGAGTGGTTGATATAGTTTGTATGGTGTGTAGAACACAATGAAGTGAATTTGTGATATAAAAAAAAGGTACTGAGCTATGAGAATAAAACTGAACTGAAAATGGCAAGTCGGACATGTTTCAGACATTACAAACAGTGGGTTTAACCAGAGCTGCTGGTTGATTATCTCTAAGATTATATGCAATGCCCTTAAAAACATCTCAACTACTGTAAAGTAACAGTACAGGAATGTAATTGTGATTCACCTTAATAATCAAGACCTTAATTTAAGAAGAAAAAAAAAAAAAATAAAATCACAAATTGCGAACTTACGCTTACTAATGTGACCAGCTGTAGGCGTATGGATTTTTTTTTTGCTTCAGTACCTTAGTATGTATTCTCATAAACACTGCATGCTGGTCAAATTAACACTTAAAACAACTGATAAGGTTGATCCACAATGCCAAATCTGCTAATCCAAGGTAGGTGGTTTTCCTTCTGTCGACTTTTGGCCCAGGTGAAACTAACACCTTTTAGGTTGAAAGGGTGGAGTCCTGAGCCACAGAGTATAAATTCTGGATACCTGCATGAGACTAGTTAGACCTGAAGAAGCTCCCTGGATAGGTAGCAAAACGTCTTCAAACCAAATTTCCAGTGCAGTCGACAGAACGAAAACTACATGCCTTGGATACCATGACCTGGATGACTGAGAATCTTCACAGATCAATCTGCTAATCTGAACTCAAGAGATCATTTCTATGCTAAGGATAGAATAACAGTGCTGATACAATATTTAATAAACTGCAAGTACTGTACTGGCAGAACCTGGCTCCAATAATGGTCTATAGCTAATATTAGGCTCATCCACCAGAATTACTGACTTTTGAGGAAAATAATGGCTCAACAAAAATAGTGTTTAACAGCTATTTTGTCATTTATATTGCTTATATACTTTGAGATTGATGCACAGACTGTCAGTTACCCAGATTCCAATTAAGTCAAAGATAGTTCATTTCCAACAATTTAGGACTTTTGTTTTTCCCCCAGTGTCTTTTTCTATTGTTCTAAAATCAAAATAATTCAACCTCTCCTCTGTACAGATAAAGCTGTTGCGCAGACTCATTACTAATTCATAGACACCCGACAGCTTCAGCTCTTACCTGGCCTGTTGTAGTCAGGGGTGTTCCTGCCCCCTGCAGTCACACTCTGGTAGGGAGAGGAAGCTGGTCCCAGGGCAGCGATCATCTCCATCACATTAGGCAGGACCATGTGACTTGGACTCACGGTGCGGCAGCGTTTCAGCACCGGTCCATCAGGCTCCTCCTTTATGTGCAGATCTGGTTTGACTGGCACTGGCCTCCATCCACAGACAGGGTCTATGGTAATCTCCTCATAGTCTGAACTGAGGACAGAGAAACACAAACTGCTTAGTAAAATAAAACTCAGTTTTCCATTGGTATAATTTTTTTTTTTTTAACATATCAGAACTTACTTCTGGATATACACAAGAATCCCAAGCATGTACTGGTCCACCTCAAGTCCCTCCAACAAAGCTGTCTTACTGTAAACACAGGGCACAAAGAATAGTTGGGGATTTGCTCTTACAGTGGATTGGACTGCAAAATATGATTAGGACCTTCGGAACATACTTGCACACCGGACATCTCCACGTTCCTCTTTCACAGTTAAGTTGCAAATAGGACTCCAAGTCAAAGCACTACAGAAGAAGCACAAGAGTATAATCTGCATGAGAATATTCAAATTCAAAAAACGTACAAACATGCGTTTTTGCGTGTGAAAACTAACCTGTATGTGTCTGCAGTCATGACCCCTCGCAGGGAGCTGGATCCTTCTGAATGTGATCGGGCATTTGAGAGATACTTTGATTGCAGTCTGCTCTACCCCATCCTCTCCGTTCAGCCCGGGGGTCCCGGGGATAGTGCCGGAACTGAAATTTCTTTTTACTGAACAGACAATAAAATATGAGAGGCAGAGCGGCACCAACATGTCATGCTTGCAAACATAGATATAGACTTAAACTAACTCTTAGTGATGCAGTGTTCAGCCGGCAGCAGTCTCTTTTTCATCAGACCCTGCAGGACAGATCTAACGGACGGCCGGTGGACGAGCTGCAGCACAAATAGATGGGACTGGGGACGGGGCAAGAGGAAAGAAGACGTTAAAGGGACATATGACTGTTTAGATGCCTTTAAACTTTTAAAGATAATGATGGTGTCAGGTGACGAGTACTTACACAGCAGCAGGCGGTTACAGTGATTTGTACAGTGTTACGCCCTGGCTGACACACTTGTTTTAGGTACAAGGGCTTGTGGGAGGTTTTGTTGTCACCTCTTTCAATAGACAAAGGTGTGGCATTGACACTCACCTGAAAAAAGGAAGGAAAAGATTTGGTTTGTTCCAATAAAACAAATGATCTTACTTTTCTAGTACTATTTTGCTCTGGTCTGATAACATGTGCATGTAATATTGAGGAGCAGCTTTACTAAAAATAGCTTTTATTAAACATTTTATAACACTTCTGATATCTGTATAGTGTAAATCTGGTATCACATCTTAATGATGATAGTCCTAATGATGACAAAAACTAGGCAAAAATGTCCAAAATTCAACAACAGACAGTCTTTATTGTTCCAGAGGGAGTTTTATTTTCAGAAGTGCTGTGAGGCCACAGCAACTCAAAAGGACACCGTACAGTGAAGGTGAATGGCACTTACTTGCACAGAGGCAGGCCAGTTTGTGTTCATTTGTCTGTCCTCATGATGGTAACACTTAAACTGTAACTCCAGGTCTGGTCTGCAGGGGGCGATATAACATAACTCTCAATTAACGACTGGGTGGGGTTACTGAACATTCCTCATCTTGTGCCTTAATCACTCAGGAAGACAAACAGAAACGGCTCCCACATTATGTATTTAGTCTTTTTAAAAACACTCTGCTTTGACACTGTCCACCTTGTAAAACACTGAAGTATGTGTACGGAAAGCTGAGCCCCCTACCTCATCATGAGTGTTTTGTACACAGAATCTCTCAGCTGGAAGGCATGGTTACTGACAGCTAGGTTGTGCTCCAATCTGAAAGGCTCCAGCACAATGCCGTCTCGTACCGGGAACGTCAGGCGCAGGTCGTCGCTGGGGTTGCCTAAATGAAAAGCTGCTTAGTTTACAGACCTCTTAGTGTGCCATGTATCTGCTGGTGTGTTTATGCAAGAGTTGGGTTTTACCTGTTGAGGCCTGCTGAACAGTGATGTTGGGCTTGGTGTCCGGTGGAAGGTACGGGGGTTTAGTGTCCTGGCCGGGAGAAAGGTAGGGAGGCATGGCGGTTCCAGGGGTCATCGGTGGGGTCGGATTCCCTCCCATTGGTGAGCTGGGATAACCCGGCATCACTCCACCTCGACCTGGCTGAAAAACATGAATGAGGAGCGTTTAGAGGTCTGTGTACAGTTGTCAACAGTTGTCAAACCTGTAAAATTGATGTGGGTGCATCCAGTGTATGTCTTACTCCGTTCACTGCAGCCTGTGTGAAAGCATTATATCCTCCCGCTCCTCCAGATGGCAGGCTGCCCTGACCATTGAAAGGCTCTGACTGGAAAACACACACAGGAAACATGACACTCAACTAAACTAATGCTGCAGCTCTCTGGACCTCCTAAAAACCAACAGCATGCTGGAAATATGCCCAGAATTAAATACCAAATCAAAAGAGAGAAAAATATTTAAATGATCCCTAATGTTAATTTTCCAAATGCAGAAACTTTCAAAAACACATATTTATATTTGTTGCCTGAAGGCCAGTTATGACATTAATAAGGGTAAGGGTCCATTACTCTCATAGTCAATGCAGCTATACAAAAAGACACAGGAAGTAATTACCTTATAATACTGAGGAGGATTTGGCTGGCCAGCTCCAGAGGGAAACTGTGCTGGGTTGTGTGATCCAGAGTTGTACTGGCTCATGAGAGGCATACGACTGGAAGGATAAGAGGGTGAGGGGGCACATCGCTGCTGAGGACCAGTGGGGTACTGCAAAGGCTGGTTAGGGTATGTTGACATCCCACCAGAGCTGTACTGCTGCACTGGAAAACCCTGGAAATGATGGAGACATTGATCCATGACTGGAAATAACAGATGCAAAGATACTAAGAATCATTTAGACAAAGATCTAGATGTTTCATTACTTAACTAGTAAGAATACAAAGCCATGTCTTTATACAGCCCATTTTTTTAAGAAACAAGACATGATAAGATTATGTAATTGATACAGGTCAAGCACACTGTATATTCTCCTGGATATTCTTGATAACACATTTTCTGATTAAAGGCGATAGCTTGACATTATTCCAGATAAATGAAGGCTTTTTATTTTTTGTATAGAGCACAATCTGTATATGCATTAGAGTTGTGGTTTTTACAAGTGACGCAGGTCCCTGTTTGCAGTGACCTGTGGTAAAGACAAAAGTAACTTGTGATACAGATGTTGCCAAATGAGGAACCCCACATTTCTGATCAGAGGCAGAACAAACACACCCACTTTTACAACATTGTAGGTGTGAACAAATATCACAACTACGACCTTTTCAAAAAGCTGTTTGAAGGACAAATGACGGTGGCTGTTTTCACCAAAAGAAAACTTAATTTTGTTAGCCACCTGAACAGCCTATTAGAATGTATTGTCTATTTCAGAATACCTGTAGGGCAGAAAATCAGCCTGTGTAATGTAGTAGAAATAGAAGCACTACAACAATTGTATTAAAATGATTGAAATGTCAAAAAAAAAAAAAAAGTGCCACAACACTCATTAACACTGACCTCTGAGTGAAAAGGCCGCTTGAGCCCTTGCTGTCCACCGGAATATCCTCCATGCTGGGGCATCTTCTGAGTCTGAGCAGGGTGAGAGGGATACAAGCCCCCGGCAGAAGGTGGAGGTCCATGCCGGGACGGGGCCATCCCACCAGGATTCATCCCTGGAGGGCCACGGGGGCCAGAGTGAGACAGGAACTGGGTGCTATAAGAGGATGCTCCACCCATCTGAGAGCAAAACAGAAGTTTGAGAGCAAGGGCAAAAGAAAACACTGTAGGTATTTTACACACCCCAAGCAATGTGCCAAAGAGGAAAAAATAATGGAAACATCATTAATGACTTCAGCTGGGCTTGATTTATAATGTTTAGCAATAAAATCTGCATGTTGAAGACAAAGCCCTTTCACACAAACAAATATGAACAGATTTTAAACACGATATCTTACTTCCTGTATTTATTGTTAATTTGAGCCGCTATGTTTCAGAGCATTTTAAATGGAAAAACAATTATTATGGAGTTTGCTCTGCTTCCACAGTGACTCTCGCTGTGTAAACAGGCTGAAGTCTGTAGAGTAAATAGTCTGGCAGGCAGAGCAGTGTCAATTTATGTGACTTCTTTACTGTTAATAAGAAGCATGTGTCATGCATCCATGTAAGCAGCAGAGAACCAGCTTCTGATTTGCACTCCTCCTACAGTCATGCAGCCTAACATCACAACTCCAAACCAGATGGAAACCGAAGATGTAACTGAGGAGGGCATCCTGCATAGGAACACTGGTCTTGTGCAAGTCATAAAATGAAAATGTGCTGCAAGAAGTACTAAATGTCGTTATTGTTGTGCTGGGAAACTGGCCCAGGCAAGTCGTCTGTGGACTTTTACCTGGCCATAGTTCAGTTCCTGGTTCTGTTTTTCCTGTATTGCTGCAACAGTTGCCGTAGCGGTGGCAGTTGCTGTGGCAGCGGCGGCAGCAACGGCAGCGGCGGCAGCCTGGGTGAAGTCTGAGGGTGGACGCACTCCCAGACCGGCACCTCCGCTGTTACCAGAGTAACTAAAAAGAGAGGGGGAAGACAGGGAGATGAGTGGGCTGGGAACTTTGTGAACGGAACGTATGTGTGTGAGGATTTGTCACAAGCATGAGTCACAGTGGTGGGTGAAAACATGTTGACATATGCTGATGTTACAGCTAGAGCATTGATGGTAGCAGTATGTTCTAAGCAGTGTAGCTCTACATGAATGAAAAACGTTACCTTCCGCCATAGGGTGGCGGGTTGTAACCGGCGCTGGACCGTCCATACATGACAGGTTGGCCATAGCCCTTTGAGACTGCATCACTGTACGACTGCTGTCCCATAAACTGAGAGCCCATACCACCACCCATACCAGGACTGCCACCAGGCATCATGTGGCCTCCAGAGCTCTCACCTGGACCCATGGGTGCACCAAATACCTACATGGAAACAGGAGAGAAAGGGATGTCAGAGTGAACAGAAACATAAGAGTTAACCCGAAAAATACTAGAATACTTTCACAAAGTCAGCTGTTTAGGTGTAACTACCCTTTGCTCTCAGTTTAACTCCACACTCTGAGTGAGCTTGAGCAGTAAAAAAAAAAGGTCTAGAGTGCACTGACTAGTGTTTACATGTCCATGTGTCGATGTGAGAAAGGAAGTGTCCAGGAACATCTGGAGACGTATGCAGAACCATACGGGGGAGCTTTTGTTCTGGTTTCATCTAAGAAAAATATGTTAAAGTGTCTACTATATTTAGATCATTTATGAAAAATTTTCCCCTCGTCATCACAGTCCTTTCACACACAAAACTGAAAAATTTCATGACTAAGAGAATGACTCTGCGGTATGGTGTCACTGTGGTGCGATGTGCTTTCCACAAATTTCACGACACTGAAGCATCCTAGATGTTAGTCAGTGCATCATCATCAAGGTGGGAAGAATTAAAAAGAAGTTAGGAAGTGGCAAGGTGAGCCGTTTTCACCTACAGCAACATGGATTTTACTCATTTGTTCATTTTTATGCATCAGTATTGCGGTGTTTCAATTTTAGTATCACATCACACCAGCTGTCCATCTACTACATAAACTTTTGATTTTTAAAGCAAAGCGGAGGAAATCAATTCTCATTGAAAACATTCATTAATTACAGTATATTTAAATTCAATTCATTATTGTGCCAGGGAGATTTCATGTCACAGTAGTGACATTCTTGTTGATGAATAACTGTCATAGAAATAATTGCCATTTTAGTGATAAACAACATTTAGTGTTAAACAACAATATGTATCAATTACATTTTTGGAACACATAAATCAAAACAAATTAGAGTATGCAAATAAATATGTTAAATGTTCTTACATGTAAAAGGAGACAATTATCATGATGATGGAAAATTATTATTTTTAGTTTAAAAAGAAAAGAATTGCATTACAGTGATTCTGTAGAGAATAATAAACATGTCCATCAGCCTAAACCTGATCTAAAATGACTGGGACCTGCTTTCTGTGTCTTTTTAAGGGGATTTCTATTAAATGTAAATTCATCTTTTTTGCACTAAGTGCAATTACATTTATTATGCTTTGTACCATCTATGATCAAGCAGAATAATAGAAATAATACAACTGCACCAACTGCTTTGAAAATGAAAGGGGATATTATACATGCATGGTTTTGGACACAATTTCATACAAAGAACAGATTTTAACAAAGTGCTGGTATTGGAAATCAATCTTCACACATATTTCTCCTGTTTTTGTTTGCCAGCAGCTCCTCAAAATCACAAAGGATATTCTTCCCTCACATGTGATCAAATACTTTTCCAGTTGTATCGAGCATGGTGCAAAATTGATTTCCATATAAAGATTAGATGTGTTCATATTTTTCTAGACTCTGTTAACATAACCCAATTAAGACTGATTCGAAAGGGACAAATAAACATTGTTGCAGAACCGCTTACCCCTACTTAAAGTGAGCTGTA
This sequence comes from Pseudamia nigra, assembly GCA_029823295.1. Classification (NCBI taxonomy): domain Eukaryota; kingdom Metazoa; phylum Chordata; class Actinopteri; order Kurtiformes; family Apogonidae; genus Pseudamia; species Pseudamia nigra. The sequence continues at coordinate 22,472 of JAQQAE010001339.1, forward strand.
GATGTAGCCTTAAAGAGCAGCTCTCTATTTACGACTTCATATGATCAGTCACATTAATGCCCAGAGAGGAATAATTAGTCATGCAGATTAAGGTTATGCATTTATATCTTTGTTCATTTTTTTTTTAACTTTAACTGAAATAATTGCTGATATTTACAATCACACATAACCTGTTAACCTCTCGCCTTTTAAATGAAAATAAAATCGGAGGAAATTTGAAGGAACTCTTAAGCCAACAAAGGAGCAGTGAACAGAAAATAAAATAATACTGGGGAGTTTTGATGATTGTGACACACTATATCATGGAAACAGGTTTCTCACTTATTCTCGTCATTGGAAACCCAGAGACATGTGCAAGAACATCCTGTAGTGTTAGAATGTAGTTCCCTGTACTGATTTACAGTACTTAAGAAATGTATGAGACCACCTGCCCTATTTGTCTCAAAGACAATCCAGAATCATGAAACGCTTCAATGCAGACTTGCCTTTTCAGTGAGTTCCCCATGTTTTACCATTTTGAGCAAGAGTGAGAAATTTCAAACTGAATTTTATACCCAAATATGAGCCAGTACAGTGGACCTCGGAGAAGTCAGAAATTCATCAAACATAACATTCACCCGCTAAAATAATTTTTCTGTCCAGGAATGCAAGTAAATGACTATAGTTTGGCATCTTAATTCAAAAATAATAATGTTCTTTACTATTTTTTCTGTTTTTTTTGTAAAACAGCACATTTGAAAAGTCATGGAAAACAACAACAGGGTTCCCACTCTTTTCTTGAAATTACTTTCCCGGACACTTTCAGCTGCTACAGTATGAGAGACAAGTCATCACCTCATATACTAATGCATCCCCCACCCCACAAATGTTCACACTCATGGACCAATGCTATCAACACTTTTCCACCAAAAGATGCTAGTTTAGTGTCTAGGTGCCTCTTTGGGAAAAAGAAAAGTCACTAAATCTAGCAACAAAGTCAAATGGAAACACTCAGTAGCAGGACTGCTCCGGGGGGACGTGCTACTTTGATTGGGTGGTAGTGTCACATGGGGCACTGCGTCGACGCTGTGGCTCAGTGTCGTTCATCAAAAGACATGCATACACACAACTTTTAACCTGTTTGCATTCACTCACAAGGCAGAGAGACGTAGACAGAGGAGAGATAATTTTCCAGGACAACTTAAGCTTTTCCAGGACATTTGACTTTTTTCCCCCCTCATTCTCCATATGATTTCCACAACTGGAAAATTTATAAATCATTTTTCAGGTTTTCCAGGATGCATGAGTATAATATACTTGAGCATTAAAAATATTTCAATTAAAGAGCTTGTGTATACTGGTGTATTAACTAATACAAATATATAATAAATGATTTTATAATTACCAGTACTAATAATTTAAAGCAGCTGTGGCTTAAAACTTACACTTAGTGGTGTTCTAATAAGCTTGTTAAGCACTTTGTTTTGTCTGAAGTAATGTATTCATAAAGAATAGAATACAACTGTCAGAGTGTGAAAAGACTTTTTAAGATGCAAATAGACCTTTTTTCATTGTTGTGTTCAACTCAAGCTCACAGCATCACTCCCAGATTTCCTCCATCCAAGACGTGGAATAAAAATGAGCTTTTCTTCTGTTTCTGTTGTAACTGGCTTTGTGCAGCTCCACTATATAAAACAGGAGGAGACAAAAATGTCCCAAGGTACTGAGTCATGTGTTACCTGGCTGTGTGTGGGATTGGTCACGCCCCACACTGTGGTTACCACAGAGAGAGATCCTGCGTGCTGATTGGTGCCTGGTTGCCAGGAGACTGGGTCATGTAGGAAGGGGCCGTCACTGCTGCAGAAGGATATGAAGCCGAGTTAGTGGGATGGTTTGGAAGGTGCATTTCACAAGACAAGGCACTACAGTGTTGCAAATGAAGATATCACAAATCTCATGTTACTATTTCTCACTCATCACAGCGCACTCTATGCAACACCTTGTCAGGGCTCACTGTACCGTGTTACACAGCGAAACACTGTCAAAAGCATCATGCTGTCACCAAGTATTTACTGTGGAAGTTGACAATTAAACTGAAACATGCTTTTTTTTCATCTGTCAGTTGAGGTTACCCTCTGTTTCCTCTTTCTAACCATTTCCTCAACAGGAAACAACCACAAAAGCATTACCATTGCATCCTTTGAAAGATGAATTTTTAACCCAGAGATTCAATATTCTTCATTTTTCAAGGAGAATGAAAAAGTGTAAAATGGCCCAACTATTGACTTGCTCTCCCTTTCTCTGCTTCATCTTAAAAATCAGCCACATTTTCTGTGCTTTGTTTTGTTTCACTGAGCTGGCAGCACATCTCTATTGATTTAAGAAGAGCAATGGAGCGGGCTTTGTGCTCCATTAAATAAATATTTTGAGTAGGCATAAAAAGGCTACATGAGGAAAAACTCAAAAGGCATCTTCTTCAGCAGTCTATAATGAAGGACCTGTTTTTTTTTAACTCTCCAAACAAATGCTTGCAATTTTGCAAACTGATGTGTGGAGCTAAAATGGCGAGTTTCCCAGTTGAGTCAGCATCAAACCGGGGAAAAACTTAACATTCCTGAAGGTGTCCTTTTATATTTCTAATATTTATTTTTAAAGCATTAAAATGGGCGAGTCAACAGGTTATGTGTGGCTTTATGGAAATAAAAGAAGAGTCCCTCATACACTCATTAGTTTTCTTCTTGCAGTGTTTTGTTGAGATTCTTTCATTTTACTGGAGAGCAGGTTAAATAATAGCTGAACACCAGAGCTGTGTTACTGCTTGGCCTTTAGCCACTCTATGCTGCTGAATGCTGAAATTTAACTTGTCAATTTGTTTTCTTAGCAGTCAGTGTCTCAGTCTCCATTTACACACAAAAGCAGTGTTTAGGGCATTTGTGGCACACAATATAATGGTTGTGATTGTTTGCTTTCTTGTGAGCACAGGAATCTAAACTACAGTGCAGAAAACTGTCCAAATCCAGAAATCTAGTAGACTGCTTCTGATTATGACCGGAAAAGAGCTGTAAACAATAATCACTAAATGAAAATGTCTTCATCGTTCATAATTTACTTCATTTATTTATTACTGCATACAGAGGGAGGCTAAAAATATCTTCTCTTAAATGCTGGTAATATATTTTTGTGGTGTCTCTCATAATAGGCTAATTTTCTAATTTTCTCCTCAAACCAAGGGGCAATGACTGGGGATCTTCAGTGAGGCCAATACAGAAGTAACTAAGTCGTAATTCCACCGTTTGGTCACTGGGGAATTGATCATCTGGCTCCAAGAAGCTTTTTTCCCCATCGAGATACATGCGATTCTATTTGAAAGTACTAAGTGAATACATTTTTTATCATGGATCATCATGGTCTGAAACATTTTATTTGGATCCTCTAATAAGTAACGTGATGATCCATCTTTAACTTTTTGCTCCGTTATTAACATATTACAGCAA
>JAQQAE010001340.1:0-25941 GCA_029823295.1 Pseudamia nigra
GACTGTGATCAACAGCCACACAACCCCACGTTCATACATCGTAGATGGACCTCATGGTACTGTAAGGAGAAATCGTCATCATCTTGTTGCCATGAAGTCAGCACCAGAGCAGAGTGGGAGTAGAACGGTGGAGCAACCTTCAGAGTGTGTTTCACAACAGTTCTCATCAGACTCACCCCAGAACTCACAGAACTCTTCAGAACTGGCACCCACTCCTAGAACTAGGTTTGGGAGAGCGGTTGTAAAACCAACCCGGTTGGATTTATAGAGAAATTTTAAAAAAAAAGTGTTCCAATTCCTGTGAGAATATTTCAGTTACGAAGAAGTGTTATTTTACGTAAGATGTCTCTGCTAAAAGTAAAAGGGGAAAAAGTGTTACTCCATACTAAAAGTGTTACTCCATACTTTTTTTTCTCACTCAGGTTAAGTAGGACCAGACCTTTCAATCACGAGGCAGAATAATCCTCAAGGTCTGTTAGAATCAATGGCAGTCTACCCATTGATTCTAAAACAAAAAGGGAGATGTGGTGTTATTACATTGTTCATGTGTATACGTTTAGAAACTACACAGGCCTTTAGTGATGAGGTCGGTGATGCGACGGAAACACGGGGGGAGGACCCCAAGCGGGGCTGTGTAAGGTTGTGACAGTTACGGCTGAATAAAGCGGACGCAAGAACATAGTGGGACTCATGAGCTTTATTAGATAACACAGCAATTCTTAGTCAGTGTTTAGTCATTTTTTGTTCCATTATTTGGCTAAAATTGGTTCATGTTTTCTTTCCTTCAACAACCTTTGCAGAAAAGGCACAGAGTGGTGAATTATTCTTTCTGAAAATGAAGCTTACAACACTTAAAATTTCTGAAGATGTCCAGAGATGTGCAGCCAAAAATGAAAATGAAATTAACACAAGAGAGAACATATTACATATGTAGCTTCAGAAAATCATTTATTCATTTATCATTTTGAATTTGATGGAAATGTTCCCAAAAAGTTGGGACAGGGTTGTGTTTACCACGCTGATGCATCACTGACAGAGACAGATCAGACAGAGACATCAGTCTCACGGAGTAGTAGAACGAGCTCATCAGACTTTAAAGACAATGATAAAGATGTACAGCATCCAGTTTCCTGGTGACTGGGAGGTTGCACTTCCTTTTCTGCTTTTTGCAGTGAGAGACTGTATGTGTGACTCTGTGGATTTCACTCCGTTTGACTTGGTGTTTGGACATAAAGTTAGAGGTCCCTTGGAGTTGTTTGGAGAACAGCTGCTGTAGGTTGACTCTGGTACTTCTCTGCTTCAGTATGTGTCAGATTTTAAGGACCGTTTGTATGCGGAATGTCAGGTCGCTAGGGAAAATCTCCATCAGAATCAGAGTCGGATGAAAGTGAAATATGACCAGAAGGCTGTTGAACATCAATTTTGATGGAACCACTAACTAATCTCCTATGAAAGGTGTTAGGTTTGAGTGGACCAAGACACGTGATCAGGCATTTGCCAGTGTGAAATCTGTATTGGCCTGTGAGCCAGTGCTACTGGCACCCAATTTTGAAGCACCCTTCAAACTGGTTGTGGATGTGTGTGATTTTGGGGTGGGAGCCATGCTCATGCAGACTGATGAAGTCGAAGTAGATAGATCTGTGACATACTACTCTAAAAAGCTCAATAAACATCAGAAAGCATACTCGACGATTGAGAAGGAAGCTCATGGTCTCGTTTTGGCTGTTAAACATTTTGAAGTGCATGTCTCACAGTCAGGGAAAGAGGTTGTGGTCCATACAGATCAAAATCCTTTGTTTTTCTAGTCAAGTTCAAAACATTGAACAAGAGAGGGTTTCGGTGGGCTCTGGTGTTGCAGCCGTACAGCCTGGTGGTGAAGCATGTGGCTGGAAAGGATAATGTCCTGGCAGATGCGCCGTCGCGTATTCCAGCTGAAGATCCTACATGAGTGTTTAGGGCTCAGCATCAGGTTGTAGTGTTCTATCTCATTTCAGGAGATGGTTGTACCTCTGTCTAGCATAATTGCATCAGAGTGGTGTAAGATAATTGTATAATTTTTTGTAAGTGGAATTAAATATATAATAAAGAAATAGACGATTAAAAGTATGGCGTGTGTTTTAGGAAAATGTAAAAAAAAAGATGGTGTGGGTGTCACCCTCTTTGTTATTTTTTCTTTATGGGGGAGGGATGTTACGAGGCTGTTTCTGTAGCCATGGGTTTTCAGCTTAGAGAGTCACTGACACACATTTGGAGGATGTGGGCGTGGTTTGTAAACTCTCTCATCAGCATAATGAGACACAGCTGTGTAATGAGGTGATTTAAGCAGTTGTGTGGACACATGGAAGGAGAATTCAGAATTCAGAACACAGAGAAGACAGAAGAGAGTTTGACACGCCTGCAGCTTGATACAGACCAGCAGAGCTGAAAGAACTGAGCCATTTATCAACGGACCAGTGATTGAGTTATTGGATAACATGTTGACACTATTTGTATTTGTTCACCTTAAAAAACTCTGAACTACATCATCCAGCGAGCTTAGCGTAGGGTGTGACAGAGTCATTGGAAGGATGAGCACGGACCGCCGGAGAGATGGACTCCGTGGCTGTACTAGCTGGATCCGGAGCCAGACATGTGGTGGTGAGTTTTGCAGATACACCCCTTCATCCTCCGAATCGGGGTGGAGCAACACACATCACCCAGGGCTATCCTAGAACATAGCTCAGGTCCTGAATACACATGCAGGGTCCAGACAGGATTAAGTTACAAGGGGATGTCTTGGTAGTGTAGAGAACAGGCTCAGGCCTTGGCTAACCGGGAGTTAAACCGTAACATCTTCTTTTAACAACATGGTGTTTGAAAACTGAAGTGATCAGGACTGCAGACAGGTCAATTTAGCTCCAGGACCCTTTTACTGCAGAGTCATGCTTTTGAAATATATGCAGAATGTGGTTTGGCAATGTTTTGCTGAAATAAACAAGGCTTTCTCTAAGGAGACAGTTACTGCTTTTGTTGTTATTGTTCACTGTTAATATTGCCTTCACGAATGCACTGGTGACCCAGACCGTATGCACCAATCCACCCGCAAACCATGCTGGCTTAAAATGTGTTGTTACCATCAAATTCAAAATTGGCTTATAATTTTTAAAAATAATGCAATTCTCAGTTTCAACATTTACTTCAACATTTATATGGGTATTCTATTTCTGCACCTTACCACTTACCACTTTTTTTTAAATAACATTTTTCTGTGTCAACATTTTTGGAATGGAATTTCATTATGTTGACTACATACCAAGGGGCAGCAACTGGGGTTGTTCACTGAAGCCAATGCAGAAGTAACTTTACGTTGTAATCCCACCGCTTGGCCGCTGGGGAACCGATCGTCTGGCTCCAAGAAGCTTTTGTCCCATAGAGAGACATAGGACTTCTATCTGAAAATACTAAGAAAATACATTTTTTTCATGCACCATCATGGTCTCAAACATATTATTTGGACCCTCTAATAGAGGGAGCTTCATATCTTCTATTTATTCAATATGGACATAGTTATACATAAGTTACACTCGACTGCAGCTGTGGGTAAGTGTTTACACTAACAACACCGTAATATGACTTTGTTTGACACTGCATGGGAAAGTTTTACCGCATCAGTAAGCTAGCGGCTAATGTTAGCTTCTCATAAGTCCCCTGGTATGAATGCTTCATAAGCACTGCTGCCATTCATCCAAATACGGTTATATCCTGTTTTTGGCTCCAAAATGCCTTCCAGGAAGTGGCAACTCAATTGGCCTTTCGAAACTAATGGGTGACGTCATGGTCACTTTGTCCAGTAATGTATACAGTCTATGCTACATACAATGTGCTTAAACATTTTTGTATTGCAAGTTTTATAATGCAACTTTTAAGCACAAATAGCTTGCAAACTACAGCAGTGTGCAACTGACTGTATGGAAGTTGAGGAAAGGCGGAGATGATGGGTGACGTCAGGAAGAGAAGAAGAAGAGGAGTAGGAGGAGGAGGGAGAAGGTGGTGTTACAGACACGGTTGTCTTTGATAGCTCAGGTGGTCATCACCTGAGGGGGAAAAAGCATTAATGGGCATTCTCAGCAGCAGACAAGCACAGGCTAGCGCTCCATCTTCTCTGGCTGCCATAAACAGCGGGAAGTATGCATCATTAGATTAGACTGAGGTTAACTACCTGCAGTCAAGCCCACTTCATACAGTAGCCAGCAGTGTGTGCAGTGCACAGACTCAACCTTCAGGCTGCCACTACTGAGCATGATTGGTCAAGTTGCATTTGCGGCTTCAAACACTACATTGTGATAAGTTGATCTGAAGTGAGACAACTTGTACGTTTGAAAGACTTATTAGGATAAATTAGATGTCTGTATAGGTCAACATGGAGTATAACAACCAATCACTGACAGAATAACTTCATTGCATTAGAAACACCTATCAAAGCTCAGTTTGAAGCCAGTTGGATAATAACTGAACTGTTTATAAAGTACAACAGGACAAGTATGATGTTGGGTGAATGACTGGGACACAGTCTCACTGTAAACAAGGCATCATCTAAACCTCAGAAGACTAAAATTTAAAAACTAGTTTAAAAGTAGAGAAATACGTCTTCCCTTTTTGTAGTGATAAATAGTCTGAACAAAGAACAAAATGGGGCTCAGACAAGTTGATAAACACAGAAACAGGGAGAGGAATTTGCCTGAGAGGAAAAAGAAGGAAGGTATGTAACGTTGCCTGTCACTCTGAGGCGCCTGATTGCTCAGACTAGGTGTCATCTTATAACACTTCTACAAATACTTCACCATTTTCCTAATATTCCACCACTGAGAAAGGCTTGTACGGTATGTGCAGCAAAACCCTGTCCAATCCCTATAAAGTGGACATTATTCTTTCAGCATGACCTGTGAGAAGGCCAGGAGGCAAAGCTCCAGCTACAATATGATATTCAGCCCTCTGGGTATATAGAGAAGATGGTGGGTTCATCCCTGCAGGAGTGGATTGACCTGGGGCAAGCTCCACTCCAAAACTCCCTGGGTGGGAAGATTTACTGGAGACCTAATCACAAGTCAACACTTTGGCAGCAGATTCTCTGACCAATGGCAGATGAGACACAGATGATGCATTGCCTTGTTAACTACCATTTTGACAGACTGTAATGCCAGTTATCTTTGGCATGTGTGATTTTCGACACCATAAGCCATGTTTTCTGCTTTTTGGTTGTACTGTACTGACAAAATAAGGGTTACTGCTGAACAGCGTAATAATAAATATGTAATTAAATGGTCAGTTCAGACATATTACAAAACATCGCTCACAAAAGCCTGTTCCCACTCCGCTGGGCTGAGATTAGCTCCATGAAATACTTACAGTATGTGTTGAAAGTAAATCCCTGACCTTATGGCATGCGCATGTTAGTCAGACTTATTATAAAGTTTTGTCTCTTTTGCCCCGTAAACTGTTGATATATAATGGTACATATAGAGGTTTTAGGCACCTTGGGTTTGTTGCGTTTTCTTATTTTATTATTAAGTTCTTTATGGGGGTAGAAGTTGCAGATATCCACCTGTGGTTTGTCATTTTTGTGGGACTGTCAATAAAAATACAGAAAATGTGTGCACAGTATAAACACATAAAAATCAGAACTAAATGGCTTGGACAGGCGAAAATCGATATTTAATGTGATGTCCATTCCTGTGGCAAGAAGTAGCTTAGACATTATTGATACATGCTGAATGAAACCAGGTTTAATTACTAGGTGTCCCAAAGAGTTGAAAACCATTTAGTTGCAAAGGGAGGTAACAGTGAATATTGACACTCTATTGTAGAGAAACTGAAATGTTTATGTGTACTCTAGTTTGCTTCTTAATGTTCATTATAGCAAAACCAGTGGTTGTGGGTATATGTTTGACCTGGTTTTATATGGATTATATTTAATAGTAGTGCATCTGAAAAATTAACATTCAGTATTCAAAATGGGGAAACGAGCTGTGAGTAAATTCAACCCACTGCGGGACACTCAGCATCTGTCTGTAGGTCTAATCTCACTGAGCATCTGTGGGATCCACGAATCCACATAGGCTCCACCTAGCAACTCACTTAAAGGATCTATGTCTTGGTGACAGAAACCACAGCACATCTTTAGAGGTCTACTGGAATCTAAGCCACTGCTTAAACTGGTATCAAAAAGAAGAACCTACACAATACTAGGTTGGTGGCAATAATGTTCCCATCATCAACGCCTGATTTACTGAGACTGTGTTATCCTTTAGACCACTTTTGGTGTGAATGAACCACTCCAGACTGGAAACACTTAAAAATACCTGTAGTGTTGGAGATGCTCTGATCTAGCTGTCTACCAGTATGATCCTTGTCCAAGTCACTCATATTGTTACTTTCAATGCATCCACCTCAAGGACTGTTCACTTGGTGCCTCATATATCCAACCCATTGCAACAAAATAATCAGCATTTTTACCACTTCACCTGCCAATGGTCAGAATGTTCAGGCTGATCTGTGTATCTCCGTGGAAGAGTGAACACTTACCAACCTGCAGCAAAATATAAATACACAACCAAAATATAAACACACAAAGTAATTTTGTCTTTATTTTTTTGACAACATTAAAATATTTTAGCATAACAGTAATGCTGAACATTCATTTTGACCATGCCTTAACTTTCCCCCAAGGGCAAGGACTGGTGCTGTTCAGTGAGGCCAATGCAGAAGCAACTTTACGTTGTAATCCCACTGCTTGGCTGTTGGGGCATTGATCGTCTGGCTCCAAGAAACTTTTTTCCCATAGAGATACATTGGACTTCTATCTGAAAATACTAAGCGAGTAAATTTTTTTTCATGGGTCATCATGGTCTCAAACATTTTATTTGGACCCTCTAATAAGTAAGGTAGTGGTCCATCTTTAACTTTTTGCGTCGTTATTAACATATTATGGCAAACAATCCAACAAATGACTGCGGTGCTGGGGTTTGATTGACATGTCGCCGTAGCAGCAGCTCGCTATAGTGAAGTCAGACCGATTCTTCTATTAATTCAATATGTTCATAGTTATACATGAGATACACTTGACTGCAGCTGTGGGTAAGTGTTTACACTAACAACACTGTGATATGACTTTGTTTGACACTGCGTGGTGAAGTTTTACATCAGTAAGATAGTGGCTAATGTTAGCTCTCCCATGAGTCCCCTAGCATGAACGCTTTGTAAGACCTGCTGCCAAATATGATTAAATCCTGTTTTTGGCTTCATTATGCCATCCAGGAAGTGACAACTCGATTGGCCTCAAAATGACACAGGCAACACGGTGGTGCAGTGGGTAGCAATCATGCATCACAGCGAGAAGGTCCTGGGTTTGATCCCAATGTTGGGTGGTGGGGCCTTTCTGTGTGGAGCTTGCATGTTCCCCCATGTCTGCGTGGGTTCTCTCCAGGTGCTCCGGCTTCCTCCCACAACCAAAAACATGCGCTAGGTGAATTGGCTACTGTAAATTGTCCATAGTTGTGAATGATTGTCTGTATAGTCATGAGGGCTCAGCCTCAAATTTTGAAGCGCCTAGAACAGGGGTGCTCATTACGTCGACCGGTAGCTCGCGACGGTAGTGCCGGTAGATTGCGTGACATAAAAAAAAATAGACGTCAGCCTATCATCCATCCTGTCACTTGATGGATTTACAGGGCAGCCAATCAAATGACATCTGACTTTTTCTGACACTTAGCTCACTGCGCATGCGCAAACAACCTATGTGCAGAAAAATGTTTTTTTCTCTTGAACTTAAGGAAGGATATAAAAATGAGTGGGGAAGGTTGACCAAGAAGACAAAAACTTATCACTTTCATACGGAATGGGAGGACTTTTTTTCACAATTGTCAGCAGTCATTGTTCACAACATACTTCAAAAACGAAAGCCGCCACCAAAGCACCGTTCTGGGTGAGTCGAACCATCAGCGTAAACTCAGGTAATGACAAAAAATGTACATAATTAATTGTGTTGTGTAATATTTGCTCATGTCTGGGAAGATTCTCAGTCGTCCAGGTCATGGTATTCAAGGTGTGTGGTTTTCTTTCTGTCGACTGGGCTGGAAATTTGGTTTGAACACCGGCAGCTGTGCCGGAGGGCCACCCTCCCTCCCCCCGTGCTGCAGTGGGTCAGAATAGGGAATGTTAGTGCCGACAGGGAGCGGATGACCCTGGGAAAGCGGTGTCTGAACTTAGGGGGACAAAGGCGATAGATTCGGTCGCTCTGTCATGTATCGGGAAGCTCCACATTCCCGCGCCTGGGGGGGGGGATTCATGAATTATGGCAGCATTAACACTGAGTAGTCAGTGGTTATAGTGAATAGCACTCACTACCAAGTGGTGATTTCTAACTGCCTGGGCTGAAATCCACCTGTAGTTCAGTCCATCTACATCAGCTGCTCCCAAGGCCCTTCTGAAAAGCAAATGTGATGATCCTGAGTCGGCACGGTCACACATGGTTGTCGGATATGTTGCCACTTCACAGTGCTGCTCCAATGCTGGAATGAAACATGTTCAGTTGTTCCGACACCGCTGTAACAGACGTCACCTGTGTTGAGCATGTTAATGGCATGCTCCCGCATGACTTATGACTTCTGTGGCATTGTGACTTGTGACACAGATCCACTTTTTCAGTGGCGTTTTATTGTCCACAGTGGAAGGAGTCTGTGTACTGACTTAGCTGAATCACTGTAGTTTTAGTTTTAAACATTTTCTATAAAAATCTTCTCTGATTTGTCCATAGTATGATATTTTTCAGTTTATGAATCTAAAATCAATACACATTTTGACTTTTTGACATTATCATCAACAACAAAAACAACAATAACAATAATAATAACAATAATAATAGTATGATGTTTTATGTGCAGATAGGGTTAAATTTATAAAACTGACTAGTATAAATCAAATTTATGGTTCATGAAATATTAACAGTGTTGGCGATAAAATAATAAATGACGGTTTCTAAAGTTCATACTGTATAAACTGATAGGGATGCATTAGTAAACCAAACCATTTGTTTAGTAATAGATCCTCTTTGGCCCAAATCATTTGTGTTTATTTAATTTCACCACTGAGAAGTGTGATAAAAGAGGGCCTTCCCAAATATAAGTGGTTGAATTTCACAATATTCAGCAAATGAATTTGCAAGATGCAACAGGTACTGCACTGCTTTCATGACTGTCTGCATACCAATGTGACCACAGTCTAACTATTACTCTCTTTATCTCTGGCCCTGCAGCACCAGGCTCCAAAACCTGTGTTCTCTTTCCAAAAAAACTCTTCTTTCAAACTTCTGTGGGATATGTACATTTGTTTATGTTTACCCCCACAGCAAAGTCATTTTATGGCAGGACTTTCATTTTAAGGAAACAAAGTGAAACAAAAGTAAGATTGCATCAAGGACATGTTGCCTGATTTGAGTGATTCTCAAATTTCACTCAATTTTAAATCTGGAAAAAAAAAAAAAAAATCTCCCTAGGTTTTCTTGTTCACCACCAGTGCACCGACAGTGTTTTGTTAGAAAGATTGATGTGTGTGTGTTTATCTGGTGTAAATCTTGTTGTATGTGGCGATGAGCAGTTTTATTTTGACTGACAGCTGCTCAATATTCTTATTCATAAACACAAGCAGCAATCAGCATAAATCATGTCATTCACAGCACTTTATACGCTTCAAGAAATATTTTTTTAACGACAGGTTGATTTGTTGTTATTTCTGTCTAATCGTCTAACTTGTCACTGATGCACACGCTTATGACTCACAAGCAACACGCCCAGATAATGGTCTTGTTGCACTGGGAAATTTCCCTAACTCTTCACAAGAACTTGCGGGTATCCCAGGGACCGATGTAGATGCCCATTTGCTCTCAGGATATTTCCAGACCCCTCTGGAAAACAACTTCACCTGACATGTAACCATTTTTCCGGCTGACAGAAGAAAGCCACAAAACCCAGTGGAAATTCTCCTGTTGAAACAGTGCTCTGAGATCTTTCAGATCTGTCTGTTCCCCTCAACAAAGACTGGACAACAACACCACACTGTATGTATGTCTGAAAGTGGGTCATAGCTACCGGTAATGTACACTAAATTTAAAAGCAGGGGTTGGGAGTACTGAAGTATATTTACTCATTTACATCAATTTGAGTAGTTTTTCCCATAAAATCTATTTCGTAGAGGAGCTGTATTGCAGAATATGTTTTACTCTTATTCATTTGTGATGGAAAAAAATGTACTTCTACTTTCCTCCATCTCAGTGAGAAGTAAAAAGGCTTTAAAAAACTAATGAATTTAATTAAAAAAACAGGAAAATAATCAAGCTCAGCATCAAAGTGTATAACCTAAGCAATAATGAACGTAAATGCACAAAAATATTTGCGAAAAGTAACAAAATGAACAAATCATGAGGAAAATTAACAAAACAAGTAAAACATTTTTACAAAATAATAAAGGAGAATAGCAAATGTGAAGACAGAAGTCAAAAAACTGTACAAATGAATAAACTAGCAAAAAGGAAGAAAATAATCAAGAAAATTATCAAAAATGAGCAATATAAACAAAAAAATGAACAAAAAGTCAACAAAGTAAGCAATAGTATGAGCAAAAACGATCAAAATAATCAAAAAGGTTCAAATTAATAAGGTTAAAATAAGCAATGAAAATCAACAATATCATCATAAATAAAAATCAAAGAAATTAGGATAAACAAAAATTACCAAAATACCTGTTTGAAGGCAGTATCTTAAATTCCATGTAATGAAGTTACTCACTACTTGAGTAGTTTTTGAGGCACTTTTTACTCTTGCTTTTTACTTGTTTTTCTGTGTACTTCTATTTCTACTTGAGTTGTTATAATTACAATGTAACAATGGTTTTACCTGAGTTTTGTTTCCGTTCACTGTGCTGTACACTATTTAAACCTGAGCTCAAAGCTTAACACTTGAATATTATCTTTTAAAAGTCCCATATTGTGACAGTTAAATTATATTTGCACCATTTACAGGGCTGTGAAAAAGTATTTGCCCCATCCTGATTCCTTACTTTTTTTTTGTATATTTGTCACATTTAATATGTCAGATCATCAAACTAATTTTTAGGTTTTTAAAGTTTTTAAATGAAGGTTTTCATTTTTAAGGGGAAAAACCTACATGGCCCTGTGTGAAAAGTGCTTGCCCGCCTCCCCTACCCTCACAGTTTTTCTGCTTTAGGACCTGGAAGATTTGCTGTGGTAAATGGAACCATGAATTGTGCTGTCTACCAAAAAATCCTGAAGGAGAATGTCCAGCCATCTGTTTGTAACCTCAAGCGGAAGCATATTTGGGTTCTGCAGCAGAACAATGATCCAAAACACACCAGCAAGTCCACCTCTGAATGGCTTAAGAAGAATAAAATGAAGACTTTGGAGTGGCCTCGTCAAAGTCCTGACCTGAGATGCTGAGGCATGACCTTAAAAAGGCGGTCCATGTTCAAAAACCCTCCAATATGGCTGAATTACAACAATTCTGCAAAGAAGAGCGGGGCAAAATTCCTCCACAGTGCTGTGAAAGACTCATTGCCAGTTATCACAAGCACTTGAGGTCAGATGTTTCTGCTAAAAGTGGTGAAACCAGTTATTAGGTTTAGGGGCAAGCACTTTTTCATGGCACTGTATATGTTCTGTCATGGTATGATTTTTCCCTGTTTTTTGGAGGGCCTCTTTGTGTAACACTGACACAAAAACTGTGATTTCATTGTGTGGTGGCATAACCACCCACTTTTCCAGAGAAAACACCGATTGGTTGAAGTACATTCCCAAGGTTAACTGAGATCAGATTTTGAGACAATAAACAGCTGCTATAAACAGAATAATGCATTTTTCATCTGTAATTTTCTGAAACATTTTGGAATATTGTCAGTTCCTCCTGGGGGCAGGGACTCTGCTAAAATGGAATGGAGTTCATGTATTTTAAGTCAAATATGATTGGTTATGATTTGTGATGTCACTACCATGTTTCTGTTGTCCATCTAGTTGGAGATTTCTCAGGATCTGTAGCAATGAACAAGTTCAGATTTCCACACTTTTTACTTTACATTACAGACTTTGTATAATCCTCAAACCCCTAAAAAATGGATTTTCACCACATGGGACCTCAAATAGCTAAACAGGTCAAATTTATGCAGGGATCATTTTAAGTCCACAAAAATGTCCACTATTGCTGTAGGATGAAGAATTTATCTTCACAAAGACATGAATCAAGTCGTAACGTGAGTGTGTTTAATCATCAGCTGTGTTTTTGCCAGTGGTTTTATAATTAAAGCACTAATTGCTTAACATCTTCTTCAGCACAAATCAATCCAATGATGGCACTAAATATAGATAAAAAAATATTTGTTTATTTATTTTGTTCACAATTTTTATTCACTGTAAACCCTTATAAATGACTTGCTGTATTGTTCATGTCATGTACAAATAAATGCTGTTGCCTTAAATTGTAGAATAAAAGTTTAAAGGATTTTGCCCTTTGGCTCTTATAGATGTAAATGCACACATTTTAATCAAGCTTTATTGTATATGGATTATATGTTACAATAGTTTATGTAACACAATAAAATTTTGGGAAAAGTAAAAATTGGGCAGCTTTGGAAACAACTCAAAAACTACTGTAGGTAAATGTCACTCACTGGCTGCTCTATAGTGTTGAAATTATGTCCAGCCAGTGTATATATTTTGCAATATGTAAAGTTTTCACACACAGTCCTCAATAAAAAGTGGTTTTAATGAATATTATAAGATTTACTGTACATTATTCACATTGATTTAGCATGTACATTTTCTTCATTTTATGCACCACAGTCTAAATCAGAGTACTGTCTGTGGTGTTAGGGAAATCCACACTACCACTTATTGGCTAAAAGGTCAAACTATCTGCATGGCTGTGTGTCACAAGATGAGTCAGCCTAAATCATGACATTTATTTCTTTGTAATTTAACTAAACCAACACTTTAATTGTGCTACTGTATGTGTAAAATTCTGATAACCTTATGTATGATAGAATACTGGACATTTCTTGTACTAAGAAATGTTGTTTCACCTTTACGTTTGATGATTAAAATGTCATCTACATGTTTATTGGATGAGATTTACCGTGGTGGTAGTGATAAGAAACCAAAGCAGAGACAAGGTACAGTATGTAAATTCGTTTTAAAGTCCTGTACCCACTGCATTGGTTGCCTTATTTTTAAATATAACAATGTTTATACATTGTTATAAACAAGTTACAAACATTAAAATAATAATTTTTATCAAATAATAATAATAATAATAATAATAATAATAATATAATTATAATAATAATAAAAGATGTGTCTTGGGCAATTCTGTAATTTAAATAATTAGCTTATAAAAACCAGAAAATGACTGTAAACGAGCTGTTCATCCAGCAGCTCTGTAGGTGACGTTTCAATCACTAAAATACGGGAAACACGTTTAACAGAGTCCAAGAAAGCAGACTTTTATGTGTACTACAGCCTGCTTACTATGATCAAAATCTGCACCAAGATGCAGACTCTGAAGGAGATTAGGTGGGTTGAATGAAACATAAAATCGTGCGTTTAAACACACCTGTCAAAGTGCTCACTCTCTTAAATATGCATGCGTACATATTGCGATGTGGATTATCTGAAAAGGTGAGTTACAAATTAACCCTTGTGTGGTATTAACAGGTGGAAAGAAACAATAGAGACAAAAACCTTTGTTTGTACCAGGCTGTAAACATGTTTATTCCTGATCGAAAGTTGGACATTTTCACTCTGGGGATTGACTCAGTGGACAAGTATTGCAGTTTTGGACAGTTTCCATTTGACTCATGGTTTAGGCACTGGGATTGCGGCTTGCATACTGACATCTGGCACATGCCTGAGTGTGATCCAGTTGATGTCACCAGTTTATGAATCAATTGTTGTCAAGTATGAGGAGACTCACCACATGCAGAAACTGATGCAACATACAGTACTAGTCTGATATCAGGAGCAAAAACGACCTAAGAAGAAAAATTCCATAGATTGTTGTCGGAGTCAGCATTGTGCTGGGAGCTGGTCATTTGTTGACATATGCTGACTCATTTGAACCTAATGCTGAGTGATGTTGCTACTGTAAAGGAGCCAAAGAGGTATGGAGCAAAGGGAGTGAGCAGAAACATCACTTACCGTATTTTCCGGACTATATGTCGCTCTGGAGTGTCAGTCGCACAAGCCAAAAAATGCATAATGAAGAAGACAAAACAATATATAAGTCGCACTGGACTATAAGTCGTATTTTTGGGGGGAAATTTATTTAACAAAATCCGATGCCAAGAACAGACATTTCATCTTGAAAGGCAAGTTATAGTAATAATAGAATAGAGAACAACCAACTGAATAGGTGTCTCGTATGTTAACATAATATATTAACAGTTATTCACATAACTATAGCATAAAGAGCATAATTTAACAAGCTCACCAAACTCACAATTTCACTCCTAATCGCTAAATTCTTTAAATTCTTCATCCTCAGTGTCGCTTATGAACAACTCCAGAAGTAGAGGAAGCCCTGCTTCCTCCTCCGGGTGGTTG
The DNA here is from genome assembly GCA_029823295.1 of Pseudamia nigra. NCBI lineage: Eukaryota > Metazoa > Chordata > Actinopteri > Kurtiformes > Apogonidae > Pseudamia > Pseudamia nigra. The sequence continues at coordinate 14,639 of JAQQAE010001340.1, forward strand.
TCGTCAGACTCAGCAGTTCCATTTCCAATTATCCCGGCCTTTCTGAATCCCGATAGGATGGTTTCGTTTGTCACTCAAGTCCATGCTTTGTCGATCCGTCCGATGACCTGCTGGAAAGTTGCACTGGGCGTCCTCCCGGTTGCCGTGAAGCTATGCTCTCAGTGTGAAAAATAAACCAATATGTACTGTAAAATGTTTTAATATATATGTCGCACCAGAGTATACTTCGCACCAGAGTATAAATGTAACAGATGATGAAAAAAAGTGCGACTTACAGTATGGTCTGGAAATATATTTTTGTATTTTGTATTTTTCCAGGTAACCAGACCTGAGTCCTCTAGGCAGAAATCCAAACTCAGGCTGTTACAAATAACAGACACGCTAAATAAAATAGCATTTTATGCATTCAACTTTCTTCACATTCTTCCACATAGCATCTTAAAAGTGGTAAGTACACACTTTAAATTTATAGAGTAGGCAGGGAAATTATTAACACAAAGGAATTGCCAACAAAGCAAATGATTGTGCAACAGTTTAATCATTAAATAAAAAACAAAAAAGGAAACATTACAAGATGAAAGGCATGAATAATACGTGAGTGATGTCACCATCTATAAATAAAACCACTGACTCACCATTACCCTCTCTATGTCCTGATCCACCTCCTCCTGTAACAGGTGTGCCTTCTCACAAACTTGGCAAATTACCATCAACCTGACACATCTAAAGACATCTGTGAATATCTGATCCAGTCCAGAGCTGAGCACTGGCGCGGTTCATAAAGGTGTTTTGGACTACACCAGCACAGATAGACAAACCATCCTTTGTTTATGGTCTAATACAGTTGTTCCCAAACTCTTTTCCTGGGGATCCAGTTTTTTTTTTACAAATGACAAACCCAAATCATGAAATCTATAAATCATGAGAAGAAGTGATTAATGTTCCTGACCATTTTAACAGATATTTTATAATATTACAAGGCTTTACTATTATTGAGAGCAAGTAAATGACACACTTTAAAGAGATTTAAGCAAAAAATAATAATTTTTATTTTATGTTTATGCTTCTTAAGACAACTATTTTAATACCAAATAACTTCATTGAGGCAAAGGCAACAGGCACTCATTTATTCGCAATAATCACAATAATCAACAATAATCAAATATGAATGATCAAAAACACAGTTCTTGCTTGCTTGAAACACCAATTTGTTGTGTAAACAAATAAATTGTCCAGTGACCCACCTGTGGGTCCCGACCCAGGGTTTGGGAATGGCTGATCTAATAATATTGATTAATGAAACCTGAGATGAGGAAACATATTCTGAAAGTTGTATACCTTGCTGCAGGTACAGTACATTTTAACAATATTTTGTCACATAGCTATCCTGAGTCAATCAATGCCAAGCCCCATCACATTCAGTGAAATGTAATTTAAAATATGCTGTAGCTAAATCTTGCCAGTAAAATAGCTTAGAACTGCTTAAATTAAAGGTAAAGGTTTTCAGCTGGATTCAACTTTATTTGAAAAGTGGTTCAGAAATTAGTCTGACTTTGAATACTAAATAGAACCTATCTTTGTGAACCTGACCCCAGAGCACTGATCAATCTAAAAACTGATCAGTGCTCTGATCAGTGTTCAGTTGGGACTGTTGCTCTGCAGATCTCACTAATCCAGCAGTACCTACAGTATAATGTTCTCCTTCAGCCTCCTGATTTACAAAGTAGGAAGGAAATGTATGAACACAGACAGCCCACAGACTGAGAGCTGACCTGAGTTGATCCAGGTGACTGACCTGCACTTTATTAGTGAGAATAAGGTCAAGCTTTAAAATGCTGCCTTTTAACAAAGGCCCATTTTGGGAAAATGTAGACACATTATGTTATGAAAATAGGGGGGAAAAAGATAAAAGGAGAAAATGACATCTTATGAATGCAATCATTGTTTCCTTCCCTTTGGTGTTTCACATCATAAACCTCCAGGTATGCAGCTGCATCAGTGTTTGAGCTTTGACTAAATCCATTCAATTTCTTTGTTGTGCAGTCATTCAGATCACACAGGCACACCGGCGCATGCATACAAATACACACTTACACCACACCTCAGTTATCAGTCATCTACTATGCCTCTGATAACTGTGATCAACACCCTGCACAGAGCCGTGCAAGCTTACCTCTTTCACTGCTATTGTCTAAGGTGAATTCTTTCTCCGTCTTTCTTGCTATGCTCTACTTTCCCTGTTATTTCCCATGGTGTGGAGAAGATTATCACTTACAATCAACCAGGTTCACATCAGATGCCCTCATGGTTACAAAATCTCACCCTCAGTGGAGGATACAACGGTGATGCTGTAAAACTGAAGGCAACATTCTTCCCTATCAGCCAGTGAGAGCTTTGACGATAACGTGAGCTCTTCTTACTTGGCTACTCTGAGAATCATTTTGCATTCTGAGAGAAAAATGGAGGCCAGTATCAAGTGAGTGTGCTCAAAGGGCTAATTCAGCTGTGTTTATGGAAAGAGCCTGGAGTGCATTGGAGACGCGGTGTCTCCTTTGAATCTGATGAGGAGTTTTGATCATACCTGCAGCAATGGGACAACTAAGAAACGCTGTTAGTCTGATCAAACAGCTGCCAATATGAAAAGAGCTGCCATATCCTCTTAGCACCCGGGGCTGTGAGAAGTGAATACAACCTCTCTGGTTTCCCTCTCACTTGGTTGGAAACATTTTTTCATAATTGCATTTAATTCTATGTTAGGTGTCCCCACAGTGCCACTATTAAGGGTAAAACTAAGCTGAGGAAGCTTTTCAACCTTTGTCATCAAGGATTTAGCTCATTTAGAGGTAGCATCATTGATCTGACTCTAAGAACACAAGAAAGCCCACAAGATACTGACACATATCCCTGTCATTGTCAATTTTCCATTTGCTTTTTAATTGACTGTGTGTGTGATATTGTAAAATCCCCTTTGATTTGGTGTAATTTAGAAACTGATGAATCAGATAGCTTGGGAAATAGATCTCTGTAAAGAGTCTTTAATGAAAGAGGGAATTCCCAATTGTTCATTTAGGTAGTCTTTCATTTTATTTGGTTTCCCTCTTGATGATTTACACTAACCATCAAAAGTTTGGACACACATTTATCATTTTAAACATTATTCATGTGAAAGAACACATATAGAACTATATTTTTTTTAACAAAAATTTTTTTAAACCCAGAGTATGTTTTAGATTGTGTAGGTAGTCACCCAGAATGACTTTCAATTCACAGGTGCTAAGAGTTAAAGGTGCTGTCTACGATGTTGGCAAATTAGCTAGTAGTCAATCATACATGGCGACATGCCGCTCAACACAGCTTACAACCTAAAACTAGTATGTCTACTTAGAATATTCTTTTCTTACCTTTACTAAATGTTGAAGGAGTCTGAAATGCAGGCTGTCTCTCTTCAGTCATCCTGTAATTAAATAAGACACAGATGCTAGCACTACTACTGTAGTGGTAGCTGTTTTCAACTCCATGAGTGAGTGCATAAGCTCATGCACCTATCCAGGTGTAAGCTGTGTTGAATGGCAGGTCACCTGTCCAAACATACATAGCAGACCACTACAAAGCTAGTTTCTCGGTTTGCCAACATCGTAGACAGCACCTTTAAAAATCCAGTCTACGGTGTTGGGAATCTAGCTTGTGGCTTGTAGTAGTCTGTTGTAAATGATAAAACCTCATAGGTGCATGAGCTCATGAACTCATTCACTGAGTTGAAATTGGTCACAGTGGCAGCTACTATGGAACTATGGAACTCTGTATCTTATCTAAGCACACGATGACTGAAGAGACACAGCCTGCATTTCAGATTCCTTCAACATTTGATACAGGTAAGAAAAGAACAGACATACTAGTTTGACACTTTGAGGTTGTAAGCCGTGTTGAGTGGCAGGTTGCCTGTTTAATCATTTATTGATCTACCACGAATGATCGACAAGCAGCTAGTTTCCCAACATCACAGACTGCACCTTTAAGTAAAGAGAAAAGACAGCCCATCATTACTTTTAGGGTTCTGGCAACTGCACTTGGCCATAGATTCAAAGTTTTCGAGATTTTTTGGATTGATTGACCTTCATTTCTTTAAGTAATGATGGACTATCTTTCCTATTTTCTCTGTGTTTCTTTCCATAATATGTATTTATTCAGTAGTTGTAGTTCACCTGGTACCCACCCTTTGTCTGCGTATGACAACTGAAGGTGTAAAGCACATTAAGAAAGTAAGAAATGGCCAAATTAACTTATAACAAGACACATCTGTGAATTGAAAACTGTTGTTTGTGAATCTGATGAGAGAATGCAACAAGTGTGTAAAACTGTCATCAAAGCTAGATGTCCCTACTTTGGACAATATAAAATATAAAACATCTTCTGTCCTGTGTAACACTATTTTGCTAGTTGCATAATTCCATATTCCATGTTCTTTCACAATTTGGATGTCTTCAGTATTAATGGGTAATGTCGAGAATAAAAAAAAAAAAAAAAAACACTGAAGGAGAAAGTGTGTCCAAACTTTTGACTCGAGTGTATTTTTTTTTTAAACCTCACTGACAGTGATGGGAAGGTTGTATGCCTACTCCATCTCACTTACAGCTTTTGCAAGAAGCTTAGCTGAACTGTGAATGTTTTGGTAAGGGCTGAGTTCACCTGAAAAGGCCGCTTCAAGTATCTCTGATATAACTTGTTGCATCCTACAGCCAAGTCAAGGGAGTGCTGGTTGCAGGGAAATAAATTCACACAGAAACAACAGGCACAACTCAACATCAGGCAAACAAGTCTGAAAAGTTGGTTAAAGTGTACAAGCAGACTCATGCCTCCACTTGCATGTATGTGATCTCCCAAACACAACAAGGGAATGACACTATGTGTTTTCACTTTAAAATTAAAGGGGAGATTCATTACGGGATTAAAAAGTCATCTCTGGTGAAAAAGAATCAACATTTTGTGGGATTACCATCAAATCTTTGGAGAAAATGACTAATTATGGGGTAATTTATCAAAATTGGTTTGCTGTTGCAGGGTAAATAAAGATATTTACATTGTCCCCCTTAATAGAACTGATTTCCTGCACATTTACAGGTAAGAAATCATGCATTTATCTAATTATACTGTTTTTTTTCACCCTGGCCTTCCATCAGCTTATTTACTGCACTTCTATTGCTATTTGTTAATCATTTGTTTAAAAATCTAAATTCATTCTTGGAAGACAGCACTTAGAAATATGTCATAATTGCAGTGAGGGATACAATTATGTGCATTTGGCCCTGCTATTAGTTTTCTATTCACTGCTCCAAAAACAAGTTTGGTGCAGGCAAAGGCCCCAAGGCATGCTGAGGTAAATGTGCATTCCTTTCTGGCTGATTTAAAATAGAGGTCTCACCTTTTTTTAATACACTTAGTTGATCAGAGATGAACAGGAGGCATTCCTTGATCAAAACCATGTCTATGAAGAGGTAGATGACATATGCCTTTTCTGGAAATGTATCTTTAGTGATGATTTTCTCAACCGCTGGAGGGAAAGAGTGAACATTTGATTTGATATTTTACATAGTTTAACAGTAGATGATAAAAGAATTATTGAAGTATACACTGATGAGCCATAATATTATGACCACTGATAGAACAAATGCTAATAATGTCAATTATCTTATTACAGTGAAACCTGTAATTGGAAGCTGCAAGTGGACATTTAGTCCTTGAAGTTGATGTATTTGAAACAAAAAAACTGTGAAGCATAAAGAATGCAGGGAATCTAGACAAGGACCAAACTGTGATGTCAGGTCAATGGAGATTAATAGAGATGCTGAAAGGAACAAAAAATTACAGCTGTTCACTTTACGTGTGTGTTTCTGCACAAAAAATGCACTACCACACAGAAATCCATGCATACATGGTATAATATGCAGAGGGCAGCTCTGTACCAAGTATTCAGCGGAAATGAAACCATGTACCATGTACCAGAGCGAGCAGATGCATATCTACACCGTATCCTGACAACACATGATTTGCTTGGAATTACATCATGCTGGGGTTACAGATATGGAAATGTTTGAAAAAATTGTGATCAGGAGTTGCAGATTCTTTGTCATTCAGCAATACGTGGAAAATGTATATTTGTGTATGCATATATAACTGAACTATCAACAGAAGACAAATAGGCTATATTCACACTGCAGGAAAAAAATTTGATTTTTTCACAGTATGTGAGCCATATCTGATTTTTTCATGGCAGTCTGAATAGCACAAATCTGATTTTTTTTTTTTTTCAAACCAGACCCAGGCTGCTTTCATATGTGGTCCTAAATTGGATATGTATCATAGGTTTGTCAAAGCAACCTCAGTCTGAACGGTCATGTCATATGAAGTGAGACTGATGCCACAATTCTGCGCTGGAGAAGGCGGGACACGGCAAAATCAGATGGAAACAATGGACTCGGAATCACCCGGGAATAATTTTGTCGACTGCACAACTTAAAAATTGATACACACATTCCGGCTTGTGTAGCATCCATATTTACTTCCGTAAATATTGTGCATTCCTTCTTAAGTGTTTTATGGAGGTTGGCAAACAACTTATTGGCGCATTACCACCACCAACCAGTCAGGAGTGCACTGCATGTGGTGTCATGTCTTTTTTTTCTGTGCATGCAGGTTGCTTCAGAGCCGTAGACTGTTCACACTGGAGTCTTTAAAATATAGTTTGAACAATCGCACAAAAAATTGGATTTCAGCAAAAAATCGGAATTGAGCATCAAGACCTGCAGAGCGAACGTAGCCACATAGGCAACTACTCTTGGGCCCTGCAGCTGGTAATGGTAACTACAACTGTCCATTACTTTTCCCAGTTTCACTTGTTACGTTACAGTATCTGTCCTTTCTCTCTGTGTGACATTCTTTTCCACTGGTCTAAAGTATGTCGTCATATCCCCTTTAAACACAGCACAGTACAACACAACATTTGTAGTGAATTAAAACATTTATGAGGTGTGATGGGAGAGTTGATGGTAAATGTTTGCAGTAAAACAAAGGCATGTGATGGTCTTGTTGGTGTAACTTATTCACCACAAGCTCTCCATGGGGAAAACTGTATTTTATTAAACAAGCAGAAACTCTAAAAGTCCAGTTGAACAGGCAAATAAGCTGCCAGTCACACCTGTCAATCAAAATGTTCCATTCACCCTCGAATATTATTAAAATGATACAAAACACTAAATATTGAAATATTATTTGAGTTGTGAAGATAATCATATCGCTCAGTTGTGATTAAACATCAGGGTTAGTGATAATACACAAAAATGGACAAATGGAGAAAATGGCCCAACTCACCACTTCCTGTCTTAAAATCTTTTTAATCCTTCCAACCTTGACGTGTACTTTTTGGATATCTCTATGTCACCATATCTATAAAAATCTCTTTATAAAAATCCGCCTGTTTCTCCATTGAGTCATTTTCTAAGTGTTAAACTGAAATTATCATATCTGTCTCTTCTTGTGGATTCTATATGCTGGAAAGCCGGTGCCTTGATCAGTTGATTTGTTTGTCGGCTCGAATCCAAAGTAACATATTAAAACATGACAGTGACACTAGAACACTGGCAGCAGCGCTGTTGTAATGCTGCGCTCCAGAAAACTGGGAAGTCTAAAATTTCCAGCCTCTGAGTGGGAAAAGTGCAATAAAATGCCACTTGAAGTTGGAGTTCCTACTCAGGACAAATCATTGTACTCTGATGTATTGAGATGTAGCAGCCTGATGTCATAGAATAATGGTGGAGATAAACACCGTGAATGTTGCAAATGTATTATGAGACTTACAAACTTGATATAGCTGTATTTATTGATCACATAACTCTTCATAAAGTAATTAGGTAAAATGAAAACATTATGTCCATACCAGTTAGTTTTCAAAGTGTTTTTTTTCTTTCTCTCTTTTTAACACATAGGAGTTTTTGTTAAGATTTGTTCTCTTTTCATTCCTCAGATTTGTTTGTATTGCAAGAACAAAGGGGTTTCTGGATGTCAAAAAGTCTCTTCAAAAATACAGTAAACATGAGCTTATCGTGATTTTATTTGTGTCCGACTTCATTTGTCTGGAATGCTTTGTGGTTAGAACTTGTACTTGTAGGGAGTACATAAAAATATATTTATTTATTTAACCTGTTTAACCCGTTTAGTAGTCCTTTTACCAAGAAAAGCCACGTTGAGATTAACAATCTCTTTTTCAAGAGTGCCCTGCTCAAGATAGGCAGCAGCGACAACAACAAGTTGCAGACAAAACATTAAAACAGCACCATAAACATCATACGTACACACAAAAAATAAATAAATCAATAACAGTAGAAGTGTTCAACAGATGCAGGCATACTGACAATAAAAGTATTAAATCCATGGTGACAAAAATCAAAAGAGTTGTTAAAATCAGGTGAAACGACTACAGCCAGACTTGTCTGCCTCCAAGACGTTTAGTAGTCCTTCAAGTGTTCAGTGTGACCAGATCCTTCAGTTTGAGGTCATTTTACAGTAAGTTCGAGTCACAAGGAGCAGCAAACTTAAAAGCATTTTTTCCGAGTTCGGTTCTGACACTGACAATAAAACAAATCCTGTGACCTGAGACCTTAAGTACATGTTTTTTACAGTAGGTGATTAAAACTTGTAGATAAGATGGCAGCAGACCTAAAATACACTTACAAATAAGAATCATCAAATATTTTTGTCTGTGCGAGGACAAGTCAGACCAACCAACACAAGGATATAAGACAATGGTGAGTGTGGGCTTCTTTTTGTAAAAAATTGTAAAAAAAAAAAAAATTGTAAAAAACCTCATAGCACCATGGTAGACAGAGTCAAGCTTGGAAAGGCTTTGAGAAGGAGCATTCCTATGTATATAGCACATCCCCATACTCTAAAAAAGCCATGAAGGTTGAGGTAACAAGACCCTTTGTAGCCCCAAAAGAAAGACAAGACCTGATTCTGAAGCAAAAAGCCAGTTTCACTTTTAGTTTCTTACCACCTGTTGAACATTACATCCATCAGAGAAGGTCAGTTTAGTGAAATACAATTGTAATTTAGTTTTAGTTACTATCTGATAATGTATTAAAACAAAGTATGAATCAACTCTATTTATTTATTTATTTATTTATTTGTCAGGGACAGTGCAATAGACATAGAAAAAGCAATCTGATGTGTTGCACACAGAGTATATAGCATTAAGCTAATTTGCAACCCTAGTCCCTGGATGGGCTTTTCCACAAGGAAACAGAAGAGGAGAGAGAAGAGCAACACACACATACATTACTACATGTAAAATATGTAAAATATAGATACACAGTATATACAAAATCCTAGTTCCCGATCACCTGTTAGGTTCATGTTCAACCGTTCATGTTTCCCGGTTCAACCACTTCACTCCATGTTTGCGCACAGATTCAGTGCGCAAACATGGTCAGAGCTGTGCTTATATTTACACACTTTCTTAAGTACAAGTGTAAATTAATAAATCCCACACTTTGCGTGGGCGCGATCATACGCAGACATGTGTGCATAAGCATGGTTTTTAAATGAGGACCCAGGGGTCTCAAACTCGTGCCATGGAGGGCCGAGACCCTGCAGGTTTTCTATCCAATCAGTCACAAAAGCAGGTGATTTCACTGATCAGCAATCGGGGGGAGGAGCTAATCAGTAAAATCTGCTTGTTAGAGACACTAAGGAGGAGCAGGTATTTCTGCTGCTGATAGTGGTTGGAAGAAAGGCAAAGAAAGTATTATGCCCACAAGTCACAACAGGAAATGTTGGTGAGTAAAGTGCTGTGTAGGTGTTTTACTGTGAAAAAAATTAACGAAGCATGCCCGGGTGATGCAAAGCATGATTTTCACTGCCACATACACTGCCTGGCCAAAGAAAAGGTCACTACCTGGATTTAACTAAGCAAATAGGGACAAGCCTCCCATTGGAAGATTTCTGCATGGGTGATTATGTTTCAGCTGGCAACAAGTAATATAAGGATAGTGGGGAACCATCATCTTTGAAGAAAAATGTGGCTGAAAAAAAATCTTGAATTATCATGACCGGTAATCACTTAAATGTGTGGTGAAATCAAATTGTTATGATAGGTTCCTTTGAAAGAAAACCACTTATCAGTGAGGCTAATCAGAAAAAAAAGGCTTCAGTTTGCTAGGGAGTAATATTTTGTTGGACTGCCTTCAGCTTTGATTATGACACACATTTGCTGTGGCATTGATTCAATAAGCTTCTGCAATGTCTAAACATTTCTTTATGTCCAGAGTTGCATTCATTTTTTGCCAAGATCTTGAATTGATTGAGTCGGACACTGTGCAAAATCTTCTCCAGCACATGAAAGGAAATGCTTTTACTTTCACTATTAAACATAGTCCTGAGTTCTACTGTTGTTTTTTTACAATTTGATTTCACCACACATTTAATTGATTGTGATCATTCAAGATCATTCAAGATTTTTTTCCAACCACATTATTTCTTCGAAGATGATGGTTCACCACTATCCTTATATCACTTGTTGCCAGCGGGAACATAATCACCCATGCAGAAATAGTCCAATGGGAGGCTCATACCTATTTGCTTAGTTTAATCCAGGTGATGACCTTTTTGGCCAGACAGTATATTTTTATGAGTTAATGTCCTCGTGCATTACTTGCCACTTTAGTTAGAAGTCAAAGGTGACAATACAAGGGAAACTCCAACATTTGAAGTATGACACAATTGAAGAGAAGAGTGAGACAGCTGACCTCAACAGCAACCTCAGCTATGATAATTATCTCTGGAGTTGATTAATATTACTATTATTATATTACTATAATATTATTATTTACAAACTATTTACATACTGATTAAACTTGATAAAGAGCAATTAGGTGGATGTCCATGCAGCCACTAAAGACACCCACAGAGCATAATATTTTTCTGGCAACACTGAGCAAAATTCCACCATCACTTTTAGGCGTACTGTAATTTGTGTTGTCTAAGAAGAAACAAGGATTCTACCCATGTCTGTATTCTCTGAATTCAATTCAACTCGATTTCATCTCTTTTTTTATTTGCACTGAGAGAAGAGAGCTACAGAAGGATTGTGCATATTTTCATATTTGGCATTTTTCCTCTGAGCAATTTTATCTGCAGCTCGAAAGCACCTCATGAAGACATGCTATTAGAGTAATTCTGTAAGAATGTATTTTCATAAGGGACACACTGTAAATAATTTGTTTAATGGTCAATTTAACCAGTGTGTATTAACT
>JAQQAE010001341.1:0-25941 GCA_029823295.1 Pseudamia nigra
GTCGTTCCAAAGCCACAGAGGAAACTTAGAGGGGATCGAGCATTCTCTGTTCTGGGTCCTAAACTCTGGAATGAGCTCCCTCTGCTCATCAGACAAGCTCCTTCAGTTGCTGTTTTTAAGTCTAGTTTAAAAACACATTTCCATTCACAGGCCTTTGACCCACAGTGAGACACTGACAATGCTTTTTTATTCTGTTTCTTTTAACTGTTTCTTAGTTTAGCTGTTTTATTTCAACTTTTTAATTATTTCTGTTTTTAATCCTTTTATTGTCTTGGTTTTACAGTATGTCTGACCTGTGTTGTCTTTTATGTCTATTGAGTGTACAGCACTTTGATCAGTCATGTTGTTTTTTAAAGTGCTCTATAAATAAAGATGGTATGGTGTTCATTTGCTTGATAATTTACTTCATTTTTGTTGATTTTATTGATTATAATGTTCATTACTTACTTGTTTTTAGTCATTATTTTATTTGTTTTGTGAAATTTTGTTTTTTTTCCTGATTCTTTTTGTTCATTTTTGATAACTTTGTGGATCGTTTTGTCCAGTTTCATCTTAAATGTGCATTTTCTTGTTTTAACTCCTTTTCTTGATTGTAATCTTGATTATTTTGTTCATTTCATAGATTATTGTTTTGTCTGATTGTTTTGGAATTAGGCTTTTTTCCCATTTCTTTTTGTAGATGTAGTGTGTCTTTTGTTAATTTTGATTTATTACTATAACGTGTTACTTTCATTAACGGATAACGCGACCCTGGAACCACAGGTTCCCCCTGCTGCCCACTGTGTGACTTTCCCTCTGGGATCAATAAAGTATCTACAGTATCTATCGATCAAGCAATTCAAGTCAATGTTAAACTGTCCAGTTAAACAGTAAAATTTTAATTAAAATGAGCAATGTTGTTATGTTTAATTTATTGTTATTTCAATAAATAACAATAACTCATTTTAGATACTGTGCCTTTTCAGTGATACAGAGTCACTGTGAAGTGACACAGAGAGAGAGCGCTGTTGTTTATTTCAGTTATAACAATAGTGTACTTGATTGCTAATAGAAAATCTGTTCAAAACTATTTTATTTTCTGTCTTAAAAAGGCAAGATGGAAAATCAAGGCCTTTGTAAATAATATATCTGCTGTCTGTACATGGAGATAAAAAATGCCTTGAATTTGTTTACAATAACGTGATGGGCACATTTCAAACAAGTAAATTTATAAAGCACAGCTTTTTTGTGTTATATTTCTTATTAGAACAATCATGCATAAATCATACATCAGTTATAAGATGAAGTTTGATCAAAAAATCTGTATAATATAGCAATATAATGAGATATATGTTTGATTTTCTTTCTCAATTTTAATTTTTTTTAAATGTTGAAAAATATCACATTATTCTGACTTACAGGATCTTTTTCTATCACAGAAAAAAACAGAAACGGTCTTCCAGAAAACATACTTTATTAAGTAAGACTGACTTTTTAATGAGTTTATTGACTTTCAAGACTTTTAAGAACCCTGGGACTAAACTCTTATGTCACTAACATTATCTATCTGTTTATTTTTTAGTACTCTCTTATTACTTTTGATTGTTTTGCTGCTGCTGTTGGAATAGAATTACCAAACCATAGTATTATATTACATATTATGTATCTATCTACTTGGAAAAATGCTTATTTTCATTTATTTATTTATTTTTTGTAAATATACAGTAATTGGCAAGTTTTTACAATATTTCAGGACTAATTGCATTGCACGTCATGCAAAGCCAGATTAATTGTTAAATGAGAACTAATCCATGCACATTACAACCAAAGACAGACCAGTTTTTTTAAAGGAGACATAAAAAATTAAGTTTCTGTGCTTTTTAACATAATACATGTGAACATGTGATTAGTCAGACTGGGCTATCACTCATAAAAACAAAGAACTACTCAGAACAAGGGACTAAAACGACATGTTTTTCATCCAAGGTTCAGAGAAAGAAAAAGAAATAAGCCACAAAAACAGCAATTAGAGGGATTTTGAAGCTTAAAACCACATTTATATCATTTTTAGGGTCCCGAACTTTAAATATTATACCAGAAAAAGCATGGAATGTCTCCTTTTAAGACATGAAAGCCTCACTTGAACTATGTGGAGCCTGAGATTTCAACAATCATGCTACAGGGATTTTCTTGAATGTACCTTTTGCTTTGTGTGTAAAGGTATTGTATGTAGGTGTGTGAGCCTTTTTGTGGTGGTGGGGTGGGGGTTGTTTTGATTTCACTTATCTGTGTATGTGAAGTTGATTTGGGGAGGAAGTTGAAAATGAATAAAAACATTAAACAAAAAAAAGAGAATTAGTCTGTGCCCTGTCATTACAGTTTTAAAATGTTATCAGCAGGTTCAGACCTACATGTCTTTGGATGTGTTTGGACAGACCTACAGTCGATCATAGCAACAGATGAAGGCCCATCATAGAATCAAACCATGTCTGACCTACCACATATCAGACACATGGTTGTCATTAGATCTGCCCAATAATAACGTCAGTGGAAATTACTTTAAATGTGAGAAGTGGTCAGACAGAGCAATTTGTGATTGTGATAGTCTGAGACCTATCATCACACATGATAGTTACTGGAGATGATACACATTCTACAATTTTTTTCTCTACACAGCTGTGAATTTCATCTGTGACCATCCTGCTATAAAGGCAATCAGCTTTGTGGGCTCAAATCAAGCCGGGGAATATATTTATGAGAGGGGCTCTAAAAATGGAAAGAGGGTGCAGTCCAACATGGTGAGTATCACTTCTAATGATGCAACATAAGATTAATGTCTGATACGTGATGTAAATGTCCAGAAGGTGGCAGCATTGACCAACAGATTCCTGGGATGTTTTTTCAACTCGGTCACCATCATTCCTGTCTGCCAGCTGTTCTGTGGAGAAAAAGTGCAACACAGTCTCTGCAGCAGGACATCACTACTGAGTCTGTCTTATGTTATGAATTCTTCATCTATTTATCTTGATTTGTGTCCATCACACTGCTGGACTGCAATGTGGGATATAGTTTCATAAAATTAGTACTATAAAATATCCCCAGATATTATGTTCTCACTTGGGACTAACCAGCTGCTGTGATGTGGAGATCAAACAGTGGAAGCCTAACCACTTCTCGTGTTTTGTAGGGAGCCAAGAACCATGGTGTGGTGATGCCTGATGCCAACAAGGAGAACACTCTGAACCAGCTGGTTGGTGCAGCGTTTGGTGCAGCAGGACAGCGTTGCATGGCTCTGTCTACAGCCATTCTGGTGGGCGAGGCACGCAGCTGGCTGCCAGAGCTGGTGGAGCGTGCCAAGTCTCTGCGCGTGAACGCAGGTGCGCCCCATCACTCCACCCTTCACCTACATCTCTCCTGAGCCCCTGATCATTGAGGGCGCTTTGGCTTAGTCCTTTTGGGGCCACCCACGGCGCCCTAACCACACCTCTCTCCTTTTGCCTTGTCCTAACTTCACACTGGAGTCAGCTGGTAGAGCAAGCTTGTTGAGTCAGCCATGCTGCAAATTTGTGGCCAGATCTGCGGCTCAAACCTAAATAGTCGTTTGGAGCATCAAATCCTTTGAAAAGGAAGTTGATGTGGAGTAAAATGGAGAATGATTCTCCATGTTTGCAGTGATATGGACTTTAATTTGTGTCGTACACAGGAAACCCATAAGTACACATTTTTGAGGGAGTGCCTCAGGGTGCCCCTCGTCCTGGCTTTGGTGTGTCTGCGGGTTAAGAAATATTTGAGTGTCAGTGCCCTTTGTGTGCTCACATCATGCGAGTGCCATTGTGTGTAACCTTCTAACTGGTTGTTTTGGGGCCCTGCTAGGAGACCAGCCTGGTGCAGATGTGGGGCCTCTGATCTCCCCACAGTCCAAGGAGAGAGTCTGCAGCCTGATCCAGAGCGGTGTGGATGAGGGAGCAAAGGTGCTCCTGGACGGCCGGAATGTCAAAGTCAAGGGTTACGAGAACGGCAATTTTGTGGGTCCCACCATCATCAGCAATGTCACAGTATGTAGGACCACCACTTTATCCAAATCAAATAAAATAGTGTTGGGCAGTCTGACCAGAAGATCCATGATCTGATCCACAATTTTGCCTCACCTCTTGAAATACAGGGTAGTTACAAGCAAACTAGAACAACAGTGTCCCTAGATTTCAGGCTGTAATTGCTGTTTTGTTATTGTCGGCTAAATACTTTTGGGTTAGTTTTATTGTAATATCTAGCTGATAGTCAGAAGAAAGAGATCTGCTCACTAATGAAGTCAATGGGCAGATTTGATTCTCTGCCATACTTAATGATATGGGTAAAACCACAATTACCCACAGCGGGACATCTGGAGCCACTAGCAGCGAACTGAGTGACTGCACTGATCCAAACTTGTTTTCAGCTGTCATGACAAAACACAAGTCCTGCAGGTCAAACTGCAGCCTTTCAGTCCTGACAGCCTCCAAACAATAAACAAAAATGGCCTTAAACACATGCACTACTTTTTGAACATTAATGCTACAATCAATCCATTATCCCATGTTCTGTAGAACTGCCATGATTCACTATAAACTTTGTACCCAGGCATCATTTGAAGTGTACAAAAATGTCCCTTGTTGTTATATTAAGTCATTCTTTTCACAGAGGTACTGTATGTCTGAAGTCGTGAGTGAGTTAAATCACCATGTGTTTTGGTCCCTGGTTTTATAGTATCTTTTATTTTTTTTAAAGACTCTAAGTACAATAGTTGTCTAGTGTAATTGAAAAATGACAGTAAAAAGGGGCATTAGAGTAAAATATCAGCACATATGTCACTGATGCATCTCTTTTCTATTGTCAACCTTTGTAAATATCTTGACTTACCTCTTAACTTTTTGCAAGGTTTATGGAGCAAAAATCTATGTACAGTATTTATGTATGGGGATATTTCACCTGCAGTGGGTAGCACTCGTGCCTCACATCTAGAAGGTCCTGGGTTCGATCCCAATGCCAGCTGGCGGGGCCCTTCAGTGTAGATTTTGCATGTTCTTCCTGTGTCTGTGTGGGTTCTTTCTGGGTATTCTGGCTTCCTCCCACCACCAAAAACATGCACTAGGGGTTAGGTAAATTGGTCACTCTAAACTGTCCACAGGTATGAATGTGAGTGTGAATGGTTGTGTGTCTCTATATGTCAGCTCTGTGATGAACTGGCGACTCATCCAGTGTACCCTGCCTTCGCCCTAGATCCCTGCGAGGATTAAGGGGTAGAAAATGGATGGATATTTCACCTAGTGAGTCTTTGAGGTATACATGCTTATATCATCATGTGACTTTAAATAGGGACTGTAAAACCACACAATTATAGGAAAAGCCAAAAAATGGAGTCTACTTAAAAAAGCTTGATATGACTCACTGGTGGTTCTAATTTAGGAATAGGAAAGATAGAAAACGCTTATTTATATATTTGGTTAAGGTGAATAAATTAAGATCACCCAAAATCTAAGCTCAGATCCCACAGTAAAATCGTATCTAAACATAACATGATTTAAGTGTCATCCTTCTCTGTTCTATCAGCCTGAGATGAAGTGCTACACTGAGGAGATCTTCGGGCCTGTGTTAGTTGTCCTTGAGACAGACACCCTGGATGATGCCATCAGCATGGTCAACAGGAACCCCTACGGCAACGGAACGGCTATCTTCACCACAAATGGTGCCACTGCGCGCAAATACACTCATGAGGTGGACGTGGGCCAGGTGAGTGGCTGCAGCCTCCAAATGTGCTCCTCTGTTTTGGGAGAAAGGAGACATTCACATTGCTCTGTCATGTCTAAACAGCATCCCATACAGACAGCACATCACATTTCTGTTTGAAAACCTTCTCGCACTTAAAAAAAAAACAATTATTTTCCACGTCAAGTATAGTCTTGTTTGCCCCCAACCTAAAATATACACATCTGGCAGCCCCTTTCGCTCCACTTCCCACCAAGTTAGGACTGCAAATAGCTACAGCAAACATGTGTCTGTTCAGTGAAAACAGGGGGACATAGAAACATTTTTCCTGGGTCGTATTCGAGGAGGGGAAATCTTAAATTAAACTCAAAAGGGATTCCTTGGTCCTGTTCAAGCTTTTTGCATAAATATGGTCAGTTCTCCCCCTGTTTGTTTGCCTGTGGATCTTAGTTATGCCCTGTGTTTGCTGTTCACATGTCGGAGAATGCTGTGCAGGCCATGTGCTGTCTTCCTCTCCAAACCTCGATGCAACAAACATCTACAGTACTTTCCTTTTTTTCCCTCCCAAACGGTCTCAGTGCATCCAAAGTTATTCCTGCTCTTTCAAACATTTGAAACCAGCCATGCCATGTTTCTACTGCCTTCATGACAAAATGTTTTATTTAGTTTTTCTCCCCTTTCATAAGAATATGCTGTGCTTTCAAAACTGTAAATATAAACCGCAGTTTGAGCTTGTTGTGTGCTATCGTGTAAGCGTGTTTTCTAAACGGTATAGCTGTACCACATCTCCCATCAGCCACATCTTACTCATCCTAGCAATTTGGGATCCCGAGGAATTGTTTTACAAAACTTACACTTGCGAAAATGAAAGAGGAGAAATTTGTTTGCTGCAGGTTGGAGTCAATGTTCCAATCCCCGTTCCGCTGCCGATGTTTTCATTCACTGGGTCAAGAGGATCCTTCAGAGGCGACATGAACTTCTACGGAAAACAAGTATGGCAGTAATGGATCTTATTGTCACAGACACAATGTAGTAACAGGTTTAAGTCTCAATGCAAATACTGTACATTTCTTTTACTTTTTGCAGGGAATCCAGTTCTACACGCAGATAAAAACAGTCACCTCACAATGGAAAGCTGAAGATGCCACACTGAAAAGTCCTGCAGTCACCATGCCTACTATGGGACGTTAACCACAATGCAGAGCATATTTTTAAAGTGTAAAGAAAACCAGTAGACCTAGATGTCCTTCCTCCACGTGCATCACTTGGCCTTTTTTGCAATGGGAATTGTTTTATAGTTATTAAATCACAGCTACCCTTTCTGTATCCTGGTTATTTTCAACTAAAAAAAAAAATATATATATATATATATATATATATACATATACACACACACACACACAATACATGGCCGACTTTCATGAATGGAACTCAGACACATTGTGTTTTCCTGATCCTTTAGCATCATATAATGTATTTTTTTGCAGTTTAAACTCTTCATGGCATTTTAAACTGAGGCCCATAAACTGGGTATCAATATGTAAATGATTTCAAAATGTTCAAACAGGCTTAATATGTAAAGCAGAGATCCCAGGAGCCTTATACATACATGGTAACATTTTTATTGTGAACATGATCAAACATCTTATATTCTGCACTCTGTAGAAAGCTTATTAAACAGAGGCGAAGACTGCAGTGTTATGTGGAGGCCACACAGAGGTCATGTAGCATTCATATCTGGCACGCTGTTTGGGTGCGAGGGCAGAATGGACTCGGGCGCCTGGGTCATGAAGGTCGCTGGGGATGGCTCCTCTCTAATTCGGAAAGAGAGTCATTATTATGCAACTCCAGAATGCAACTGACTGACAAATCGCATGTAAGCACTCTCACTTTCTCAGGTTCTCACAACCAATGCCTTTTCAGCTAAACATGGAAAGTGGGACCAATAAATCTACACAGACTTCATAACTGCAAGGATGAGCTTTTCTTCTTGTGCATTCCTCTAGTGTCTTACCCGTCAGCATCACTGTCAGTAAGGTTCTTCTTCTCAGGGGGCGCAGACAAAACCAAATGTTGGCTGGTCTTTCTATCAGGAAAATGCAGAGTTGCACTTGAATACAAAACCTCACAGTAGAGAGACATGTTTTAACACTGTACTGTCATTTCACTTGGGCCTGCAGTCCTTCTTGAGAGCGGGTTACTCTGGGTCAGCACAATGCATATGGACTTGGTCGCTGCGAGCTGACTCTACAGTCGCCAAATGTTCTGTGTTATTCTGCAGGACTAGGTGCCAGACCACTGTTAACATGAATATATGTCTCCTGCCTGCCATAGCCCCATACATTCAGATCCCCTGCACACTCCTTTTTTGAAATCATGTTACCAGCTGCTCTCTGACCACAAGCGTTCAAAGAACAAAATAAACTCAGAGGGCACGTGAAGAGGGGCCAATAGGCTGAAAGCAAATCGACGTGACCAGATGTTTGTTTCCAAGCACACGACTCTGCGGCTGGGCCTATTTTTACTATTGTGCCCAGACTCTTTCTTCATTCTTTTTAAGCAGCTGCATGGAAAAGAAAATTGGTTAAAGCCTAACTGATGTTTTATGGTATCCTCTTCTGCAGAGAAAATGGCTGTTTAAAACATTAAAATGAGGGAGGAGTCACCAGAGGTTCAGCCTGAGCTACTATGTGGTGTCACAGCATTTTCTTCTTAAAAGGTGAATGATCTAAACACTTGAGATCATTCTCAGAGATTACCAGCGGGCTGTACAGCATTATCATGGAGGGACTGAGTTACTGATGAACAAGCAGGTCTTGCAAATATAAACAATGTAAATGGCTAGTTTATAGATTACCTCTCCATCTGTCCATTCATTTTTGCAAAGAGAAGCCTCAGCACTTGTTCCTTCTGCTCCCAAGTAAGGTCTGAGATTTCAACTTTGCGGCCTGGTTGATGAGTCCTAAACAAGAAAAAAATGTGAAGCACTTGCAACCAGTGGTGTGTGGAGTAAATTGAAACAGCACTTCAGTAAAAGTACTGTTACAATTCTGATGACTTGCATAGAAGTACTCAAACATACAGTAGTTACTTGAGTAAGAGTGAAAAAGAATCCCATACAAAACTACTCGAGTTGTGAGTAACTTCAGAATGGGGAATTTATTATAGAATATATTGCATTTTAAAAGGTACTTTGGTTTTTCCTTGATTACTTTAATCATTTTGGCCCTTTTTGTTGTTTCTTTCGGTGAGTTTAGTTCAATTCCCTGGGTGTTTTTGATTATTGTTATTTCTTAACCGATCTTGTTGTTTAATTTGTTCACTTTTGCTCATTTTTTGCTTGTTTTGTTCATTTTTGCACATTTGTTGCTTATTTTGTCTGTTTTATATTCAATTTTGTGATTACATTGTTCGTTTTTGTTAATTTGATGGATTTATTTTTGCTTTTGTTTCTTTACGCTTATTATGTAAAACACTTTCTACTTGACTATTTGGCCCATTTTAGTTAATTTTCTTAATTATTTTGGTTATTTTTGCTAGCTTTTTGTTTATTTTGTTGCTCTTTTGTTCCTCTTGTTAATTTTTGTGATCATTTGTGTACATTTGTTGTCATTTTATTGGTTAGTTTGCTCATTTAACTTGATTATTTTGTTTATTTTTAAATTAAATTGATTATTTTGTTCATTTTCAATTTCAACCTTGTCTACTCATTGAGCTGTGGCCCAGTGTAACTGAGTAGAAGTATTTTTTTCATCACAAATGTAATTGAGTTAGAAAACATTCTGCAAAATAACCACTCTCTGAAGTACATTGTAGTAAAAAAAAAACATTAAAGTGCATGTAAAGTGTATATACTTGAATACTACTCAGCTCTGCTTTCAACTGTTCATTTTTACAGGTAGGCTGGTTTAGTTCATAATAAATCAGGGGCAGGTGACTTGTGAAGATGAAGAGGACCTACCACGTGGCAGCCGCCTCCATGTCTGAAAACACAGAGTTGGTGCTATTTGGGTTTTGATGGAAGGTGCGGATTGGTGGAAACTTTAACTTTCCTTCTGTGGCTTCTTTCATCGTCCAGCGATAAGCCCGTAGAGCCTCCCTTTTATACTGCGACCTGCTGGCTGTAATCTCCTGTTTCACCTGAGCCAGAGCGTCGTGGAAGAACTGCTCCAGCTCGGTGCGCTGCTCCACGATGGTGCCTGCCAGCCGCCTGACATGCCTCAGTTCCTTTTCCCGCATGGCGAGCACTTTGTGCAGCTTCTCCAGCTCTACCTGACCGGCCTGGACAGCAACCAGCATCTTCTGCTTGTCTGTGTCCTGCTCCCGCTCATGCTCTGCAGCTTTCTGCTTGAGAGCCTGCTCCAGGGAATCTACCTTTGTCTTCAACTTGTACATCTCCTCTTTTTGAGCTCTCATCTGAATGACGTTCTTCCTTACTATCTCCTCATATGTGCTCTGGATGAGTAGACAGAGGACAGAAAGAATCAAAATGATCTCCACTGCATCTGTGCGGTTCAGTGAACATTTAAACAAGGTGGATTTACTCTTGATTAGCTGTCATCATGTAAGGATTAATGCGCTTGATATTTATTTGTTTTAAAGAATTAGTAAAAGAAACCAGGGAAGGAGAAGCCACTGAATCTGAACCCATGCATCAGTGGAAACTCATCGCAACCACTGACCACTGAGAGGCTGGGTAGAAATGGGGAGGGGGCACAGGAGCAGGACCACAAGTTAAATACACAGACACAGCATAAATAAACAACACAAGGAAAGAAACCCCTGAAATATTTGCTGGACTGATCTGACATGTATTTCATAACTGCCATGCTTTAAAATGACTTTTTTAGAGATGAATGCTCTCTATCCAAGACATGCCCGTGCTGAATAGTACGACACTGTTTGGCATCTGGAGACTCAAACCTACCTTTTCCAGCATCAGAGAATCATTTTTCTTGGCCAGTGAATCATTTAGTATCTTCAGGTTGTCTCCCTTCTTTATGTGATGCTTAAGCGCTTCATTCAGGCGCACATTCTCCTTAAAAACACATCGCGAGGCATCATCCAGCTGCCTGAAGAGTTGTCAGAACAATGAATACAAACATTACAAATACAATCCTAATAGCATTACACGGGAAATATTAAAAGTAGAGGAGAAACAAAAGCTTTGAAATATGTATCTTAGTAGTACTCAATTACATCTACTCCTCTCCTTTACATATATTTGAGAAGGTTTTCACATAAAATGCACTTCTGACAATAGTTCTTTTGACTCTTACTCAGTTACAATTGTGATTGTGTGAAAAAAGTATCTCTACTGAGTTGCCTTTTGCTCCACCTCAATGAGTAAAAAAGGTGCTTGAATTGGAAAAAAAAGAAAAGAAACAATTAAATAAAAAAACTGAGTGAAATTATCAAAAATGAATAAACTATTCAACAAAATGAACACAAATGTATACATATTACAAGAAGTACAAATAATTAACAAAATCATCAAGAAAACTAACAAAGCAGTCAAGTAAATTGTACAAATGAGAAAAATAAGTAAAAAGAAAGAAAATAATCAAGTAAATTAACAAAAGTGAACAATACAATCAAGAAATAGAACAAAAGCTCAAGAAAAATGTTGTTAATCATCAAAAAGGTTAACAAAAGTGAACAAAAAAGCAACAAAATCAGTCAAAATGAACAGATCAAGTAAAAACAACTTAAAAAATGAACACAAGCAAGCTGCAAAAATTGACAAAATCCACAAAAGATAGAAAAAATATTCATGGACGTCAACAAAAATGAGTAAAATACCTGTTTGAAGGCATGTTAGACATGTTCTGAAATTACTCACTACCATTTTACTTTTACTCAAGTATTTGTTTTAATGAGTACTTCTACATCTACTTGAGTCATTAAAATTAAAAAGCAACAGTACTTTTACTTGAGTACTGTTTCTGTCCACTCTACCCACCACGGTCAGTCAAGATGGAAAAGGCGTTTCAGAGACGCGTTTCTTTATTCTCATTCTGCAAAATGAACTGGAACAGTACACTTGGCTTGAACAGAAGCTGTGTGTATTTAAAATTAAATCAATTACTGAAACTAAGACCTAAGCAAACAGGACCACACCAGTATCAATGTTGATGTTTTATGAGCTGTAAAACATAACTAAACATAGCAGAGGTGAATTATTCATCTTACGGCCTCAAGAGTAATAAACTCCCTCCCTGTGGGAAATTCAGGGATGACTGAGGATGTGATCATTGGCTAAGCTGATGTACACTATCATGAACAGGACAAACCAGTGTGGTCGAGAAAATAACACCAGTACTAGTTATATATCATCATCTACATATACACAAATATGCGTGAAATTATTTATTCTTTGCGTCTTCCGGAGTTTCCTGCAGGTGTAGTTGAAGAATAAAATTAGAGTGTGTGTGACAGCGGAAACACACTCACACAATGGCTTCACTGTGGGCCTTCTTCACCACCTGGGCAATCGTTTCCTCCGCTTCTTTCTCCAGTCGTTCCTACAGGGTCATATAGACATGTCATTCACTGTCATGTCCAGGCGTTTAGATACCACTCACAAAGGTTCAGATCACACTCACTCACTGACTTTGCAATTACTCATGCAGTCGAGAGTGAGATTTCTTTGAGACTTACCTTTTCTTTGAAGAATGAAGCCTCCATTTGATTAAGGTTTTCCTTGTGCTCCTTTCTAGCCAGCTCCATGCTTTGTCTAATCTACAAACATAAAAATGATTGTGTTATTAACCCTGTCACGCATGCTGTCCACCACACTGGACAGGAGCAAGGTGATATTACATTTATAGTAATTAAAAAATGAAGGCAAAAAGTAAAGCAAAACACAATAAGACAGTCAGTATTTTGACTTAAAATAAACAAAATAATCTGGAAAAAGAAGCAACATAAGAAGCAAATCAATAAGTCACCGAAACATGAAGAAAAATGAACAAAACAACCAAAAAGTGAAAAAAGAACAAAATCAGAAGAAAATTAAATAAGCAAGCAAATGAACCAAATTAGGGTTCAAAAAGAAGAAAAATAAACAATAATAAAGCAAACTGTCAAGAAAATACAACAAAACCCAAAACAAAATTGTGTGATTGAGTCATAATTTTTAGTTAAATTTTATCAAATAGTAACTAAGGCATAATTATGAATGCATTTCACTAAGTTAACATAACAATGTAATCATTTTCAACCGCTTCGTCCAAAATAAGTGACATGATGTTAAAGATTGTTTGGAAATATCATAAGGCTGAAAATGTCATGTCTCAACTTTTTTTAAACGATTCATGCATAAAAGGGTTAACTACATTTGACATGTTATTTAAAGCACTGCTAACGAGTAAATAGTTGTTTTTTCCTCACATCACTGAGCTCCTGTTCCATCTGAATTTTCTGCTTCTGGAACTCCTGAATTCTCCTCATTCCTTCTTCGATCATGTCAAAGTCTCTGGACCTCTTCCTGAACAGATCCTTCAGCTCATTTATTTGACATGTGTAATCTTCCACCTGAAATCAACCATATGATTAAATATTCCACAAAACCTTCCCTTACAACAATCATTTTACACAATATACAGATGACTAGATCATTAAAATACACCGATAGTCATAAGTTTGGACACACTGTTAACATTAATACTGAAGACATTCAAACTGTGAAAGAACACATGGAATTATGTAGTAAACAGAAAGTGTTTAACAACCCAGAACATGTTTTATTTTTTAGGTTTTCCAAAGTAGCCCCATTTAACTTAAAACTTTACACACTCATGGGATTCTCTCATGAGATCACCCTCTATCTGAGGTGCTGCAAACAGGTGTTTAATTCTAATAATCTTACTCTCTGCAGGAGAGGTAGTTCTTAGTCTTTTTTTTAATGGGACAGTCCTCATGAGAGACAGTTTCATCATAGTGTCTGATGGTTTGGTGACTATACTTGCGGACACATTCAACGTTCTTGAGATATGCACAGTGGTTGTAGTAGCACTAATAGGGCTATTGACTCTGTACCCACCCTTCCTCCGTGCAAGACAACTCGGTCTCGGCCCTCCATGGCATGAGTTTGACACTTGTGATCTAAAGTATATATGTTCTGGGTTGTTTAACACTTTTCTGTTGTCATAATTCCACCTGTTCTTTCACAGTTTGGATGTCTTCAGTGTTAATAGACAATGTACAACATAATAAAAGCTACCAAAGGAGAAGTTGCGTCCAATCTTCCAATCTTTTGACCAGTTGTGTACATACAGTATACATATTTATATATACTGTAAGAGCTAATGCAAAGTTCACAGAAGTGCCTGTACCAGTCGGGAAGGAAGACAGTTTTGTCTGGGAGTTCACATAGGCCATACAGTCTTACAAACCGACAGTCAGGCTAAATACCTCAAGATGCTACTGTGGAAAAGCCAGTCTGGAGAAAAATGTGACAAAGTGACCAAAGTCATGAGACACTAGCAAAACATGTACCCACAAACATGTACATGACGACTAAATGAGAGGTTATCAACCATCTGATTACAACTGTAGGCCTAATCGGTATCCGTTAGATAACTCTTTGTGTGTTTATCTACATCACTGCACCAATACTGTATATGCTCTATAGTATAATGTATAATTTACAGTATGGTATATACCAGGGGTCGGCAACATTTACAAGCTAAAGAGACATTTTTGGATGGAAAAAAAAAAGTCTAGAGCTCCAAAAAATAATCCAACCTTGTATACGCCACATGAAGTATGATGTATGTGTTAGCTGGCAACATGTTAACACCAATTTGGTTATTATTTAAATCTTTTTTGTTCATTTTTTAAAATCAGTTTTGTTTATTAATTTGCTCAATTTGTTGATTTATTTGAAATATTTTTGTTCAATTTAATAAGAGGGCAAGATACAGTGTGAACTTCATCCTTCTCCTATTCAAACGTGTATATTTGGCAAATGTGTTTTTTTATGTATGTAGTTATTTTTTTCTGTGTGTGCACTTTTTTCTCCTTTTTTTACATATTCCAAATAAATCTGTGAATCAATCAGTCACCTTAGTGTTTATTTTGTTAGTTTTCAATCATTTTTGTTCATTTTGCAGATTATTTGGTTAATTTTTGTTCATTTATTCAATTATTGTATTCATTTTTCTTGTTTTCTTGGCTTTTGGTTAAATTCTGATCATTTAATTTAATCTATTGCTTAATCTTGTTCATTTTCTTGATTATTTTGTTCATTTTGTAGATTAATTGGTTTTGACTCAATTATTGTTCAATATGTAGTTAATCTTTTCTTCTTTTGCTGATTTAGTGATTTGTTTTGTTTTTGATTTTTTGTAATATTATTTCAAAGCCATAGGAGCCTAAAAAGCCACATGTGGCCCTAAAGGCATGGGTTGCAGTCCCCTTTTATATACAGACAGGTGACAAATTACACTGTCTCCATCCATGGGACATAAGGGAATGAGACGTTAAATTCAGCATCATCATCAAAAATTGAATGTATTAGTCAATATACAGTTCACATGTCTGTATTTGTTTACACAGTAATATTATTTTTAACCTTTTTATTACATCAACGACACACAAAATAAAAAAAGAAATTAAAAACAACAAATGAGGCCATACGTTTTGGAAAAAAATGCTCATACATCCAACAGTTCACATACCTGTAGAATTTGACCTTGTTTATTCACATACAACAGGTGTGATCATCGTATATCACCATAATATCATTGTATATTATCAGACCATGTTATGTTTTCCATCATATGCAGTTTTCACTCAGCAATTCATCAGCTTTCTGTAGAAATATCCACCAATTTACCACACTATTACATGCATGTTTCTTTTTCTCTTCTTGGGGATTGATAACATGGCTGAAATCAAATCTCCCCGTCTAATTTTTATGCAACAGCTCACGTTCTTTGAGTGTTGCTCAACAATGAGAAAAGGGCTGTTACAGCATCTCTTAAAGTCACATCTTTAGTCTTAACCACATGACATTTCTTTCCGTAACTGGATGTATGAGACAGTTCCGTACACGTCTAAAAAGAGATGTTTTAAGTTGGTCCAGGCCAGGCCTCTTTCTTCTGTCTCAGAAGCTTATTGGTCTCCATTTTACCAGAATAAAATAAGAGCTGGAAGATGGAAAACATCTGCAAGCAAAGGAAGCAAATCTGGCATGGTTTTTTTTTTTGCCCATTTAAGCCACTTGAATATTGTCATGTCAGTTTGATAGCTGGATCATAACTACAAGCAGAAGGGGTCAGTTGGGATAAAAGGAGTCAATTAAGTTCCTTTGGTGTGTGTTATGTAACTTAAACTGGTACTTTATAGTGAAAAATCTGTGTGACATGTGATGTATGGTTAACACATCAAGACCGAGCAGTGTGACTGTCTATTCCCGACAAAGCACTTTTAAATTACACTTTTTCTGTGGCCACTGATGGGGATTAAAATAACATACGGCCGTGTAAGTCGCAATGTGAGCTTTGTTTTGTTTGGTTTTTTTGCCATAGTGTTTTTGTTTAGTTGTCACTTTCATACATAATAAATGCCTACATAATTACACAGAAGGACAGCTGTTCAGACACAGCGCAGCACTTTTTTAGATGCAGCAATATTCAGTGTTCAATGAATCAGGAATTCTACATCGTAGCAGAGACGAATTATTCCAACTAGAAATAAGCTAGAGAGATAACAATCACTCAAGTAGACTGTCCTAAGATCAAATCTGACTGCTCTGTGAATTACAAATAGAAATAACTAACATGTCATAAGATGTAATGCCCTCGTACAACCATCCATGAAGGATGCTGGTTTTCATTCATATATGAAAAACCTAAAGGCTTTATATAATGAGCACATGTCACGCCATAGTGTTTAAACAATAGCTTTTGTTTGTACGGATAAAATATGATGTGTTAAATGCTTTCATAACAGTAATTATTTTAAATGAGTCTGGGTATTTGTATCCTTTTAAATGACTGTCAAATTTAATGCGATGGTTCAAAATGACTTCATGGCTGAATGAATGAATAAAAATTATTACGCTGTGATAAACCTGTCCACTGTATTAAAGTTACATTTGAATACCAAACATAAAAGGCTTGCACTTGACAACAGTAACATCATCTTTATCTAAAAAAAGAAATGGATTGCCAAAATAAAATAAAAATAAACAAGGGTGTAGGTTTCAACTGAACATTGTGGGGGAACATAATACGATATAAAATCATCAAAAATGAACAAAATAGAAAGTGGACAAAAAGAGAGAGTGAACAAAATGAGCAAAAAAAAAAAAACAAAAACAAGAAAGTGCTCAAAAATACACAAAATAACCCGGAAAATGATGTGAAACAAACTAAACAGTCAAGAAATGAGTACAACTGAACTGAACAAAATAATCAAGTGAGCAGAATGATCAAAAAAACAAGAAAATTAGCCAAATGAGCAAAAATAAACAACAGAATAAGCAAGTGTATATATAAAAAAATGAACAAAAGTGGACAAAATAAACACATGAATGAAACAAAATCAGTGACAAAATGAACTTAAAATGAGTAAAGCATTTGAGAAACTGAAGAAAATAAAGAAGAAAAAAAAGAAAGAAAAACCAACATGAATGAAGTTGACAATTCAGACAAAACTGACATAATAGCTTTGTATTCTACACTTAAATGTAAGATAATAACCTATCAACAATCTTCTAAATATCAACATAAATGAACAAAGGTGAGACGAATCCCCCCTGAAATCTACACCCATGATGATGTTGTTGATCATCATTTTGAGCATTTTAATGATGTTACAGTACTGTGAAAAAAGTTTTGGGCACCTTCGGTTTGTTGTGTTGTTTTATCTTGTCATGTTTCTAATGATGTTACACATGCAAACAAATAAATGAACTTGATGCTAAAATTGGTATGGGGGCAAAACTTGAAAATACCCACCACTGTAGAGTTCTAAATAAAAATTACAGAAAATATGTACACAGTGTAGACACATAAAAATCAGGACTAAATCAGGCAAAAATCCATGTTTACGTCTGTTCCTGTGGCAAGAAGTAGAACAATCAATATTGACATGTGTTGAATGAAAATTAGTTTAAGTCAATAGACCTCAAATTTTCTGTCCCAAATATTTTAAGAGCAAAGGGAGAAAATACATAATACTGTCACTTCATTGTGTAGAAAGTGAAATGTTGTGTAAATTCTGTTATGATTGAGAAATGCATGTTACAACTGTCCCTGCAATAGTTATAACAGTGGAGAGATTGTCTATTTATTTTTATCTAATATATTTTATCAAGTGTGTGACCTGTACAGATTTTATATACAAATACAGTATACTGTTATAGTAACGGACACAGGAATGGGTCAGCTATAATGTAGCAAAACTGTTCTCCTAGTGTAAATGGGTTTTGATTTGAGGAAACTTCAGAAAGTGTTTGAATTGTCCCTGGTCTCCCCTGCTATGAAGCAGCTTATGCATATTTTATGAGTTGTATTCCAAGTTCAAGTTGCCTGTATTTTTGTGGCTATTTTGAAACATGCTTACCAGTTTGTTTTCTCGTTCACGTGCAAGTGCCTGTTGATTTTTGAGATCCTCGTGCAGCTTATTGATCTGTTAAAAAAAGACAGTATGTAAGTGAAGCATTTGCATTTCAGTGTGTAAAGTCATCAACACTCTGAAAAGTTTGGACATGCCTGTTTTTTAATTGTTATTATTTTCTACATTGTATATTAATACGGGAGACATCCAACCTGTGAAAGAACATGTATGGAATTATGTAGTAAACAAAAAGTGTTAAACAATCCCGAACATGTTTTATATTGTTGTAGACTGTTCAAAGTAACCAAATCTAGTTTTGATGACAACATTCATTCATTCAGAGTGCATTCTCTCATCAGTACTACTATAACTATTGTACAAATCCATGTAGCTAGCCATGGTTTATTGAGGTCCGTGGCACATTATTAGACAGGTGACCTGCCAGTCAACACGGCTTACAACTTCACAGCTGCACTCTTTCACGGGGTTGAGTGAGCTGTAGTTAATGCAGGGCTAGTAACTGTAGTTTCTAACTACAGGATGACTGAGGAGAGACAGCCTGCATTTCTGATTTCTTCAACATCTGGTACAGGTAAGAAAACAACAGACATACTAGCTTGACAACTGTGAGATTGACTGGCGGGTCACCAGTTTAATCATTTATATTGGTCCACCACAAACAATGAGCTGCTAGCTGGTTTCCCATCATTGTCGACTGGACCTTTACGAAACGGTCAGTCAATAAAAAAAAAAAAACCTCAGGGTCTTTGAATGTGTCCCAAGTGCAGTTGCCAAAACCGTCAAACACTATGATGAAACTGAATTTTTTCTGTTTGACTGACCTTCATTTCTTAAGTTAATGATGATGTCTTTTTACTTCACTTAACTATAACTTACTTTAGTTAACTGAATGTAAACTGGGTGTTTATTTTCCATAATATGGATTTGTACAGTACTTGTAGTGACACTCACTGGGCTATTAAATCTGTACCCACCCTTCCTCTGCATACATCAAATAATGGTCTGAAGTGCATTTGCTACAACTGCAGCAGTGCGTACTGTACCTAATCGAACCTGTGCAGTAGAAGTATATTAAGAATGACTGACAGCCAGCTGATACCACCCTAATTGCCAGTTGTTTGAACTGTAGGAAGTGGAGGCACGGTGAATTTTTGAAAATCATATATAGTTTTTAGGTGGTGCAACATACACCCCCCCCCCCCCCCACACACACACACACACACACACACACGACTGCATTAATGTCCTACTACCAGAATTTACTGACAGTTTGAACCACAATGAATACAAAAAATGACCAAATGCAGGAAAGAGACTGCATGTCAAAATGGTGTGTCCAAACTTTTGACAGCTAGTAACCTGCTCCTCTTTGATAGCATGCTGTCTCTGAAAAAACCCCGTCATGTCGATGCTCTCCTTCTCCACGCAGTACACCTGGTTGGTGAGCTCTTCGTTGGCGCGTGCCAGCTTACGACATGCTTCACGGTACTGCACGAGCGACTCGTCTGTGACGTGTAACCTCAGCTCCCACAGGGCGGCGTTCGCTTTGGCCTTCTCGAAGTCTGTCTCTTTATCCTCCTTTGGTTCCTGCTTCCCATCCTTCTTCCCTTTACTGGCGAAAAGAACAGACAAAGTGCAGGTAAACGCGTCAGGTGAGCTAACCTTCCTGAAAGTGTTCCAACCGTCTTACCCGGCTTTCGTCTTCTTCACTTTGGTGGCTTTCTTCTTGCGCATTTCTGCTGGAGGACAGAAGAATGTTCTGCTACAAAGAGGAGAGTAGTAGCACGGTAAATCACCCGGGTGTTGTTAGAAGAACATCTTAGGCAGCCTCCTGTAACCCCGCTTCCTGTGTGTACTGTTGTTGCCATGGAGATGCTCCAGCGGCAGATCACGTTTCCTACTAAACTTACGAGCAGCACAGCGGACGTAGCCTGTATACATGTACACATGAGTTATCAGGCTACTGTTTGACATATTTTGTGATCATATTATCTTTATGTACAAAAGACCCCGCTCAGCAGTCTGTTAAGCAGCTGACTTTATTTCTTAAAGATATTTTTATTAAAAAAGACGAATATAACAAAAAAAAAAACAGCAACATACAATTGATTCAAACTATTAATGCACACGTACCCTATAAGTCTACATTCAGTGCTGAAGAAGTGTATTTGTTTATTCCAACTTTTATTTAACAACACACACATTTACAACAACCAGGTACAAGGTAGGCACATACAATGTGACAATTGTAAATGCAATGAACAAATGTATTAGGCCACCACCCAGAGTAAGGCTTATGAGACACATTTATTGTGTTGTTACTTGGAACAGAATAATTTTTCATGTTTCCGTAATGGTGATGAAGTATACTGATACAGCATTCCATGTGAAGATGGTGTAGAAGAAAGCTCCGATGACACTGTATTTTAGTTATATAAAAAATGCTTTATTATAACAGACACAGGTTCAAGAAAACCTGGAGAGACCTCCTGCCAATATGAACATCTCTGAGGATTTCCAGAAAACATTCCTGTTATATAGCCCCAGACTTGGTAAGAAGTTGACCCCCTAAAACATATGTTTAAACAATACCAAACCTCCCATATCCTTTATTGGGGCAATTAACAGCTATTTGTGTCATAAACATAGCCCCCTAAGGAAATAATTTAAACGTACACAAACCTCCAGTTGTCACACAGAGGTCAGTACTTTTCCAGCATCCTTGGCTTGCGACCCCCCATGTGACCTATGTACTTCATACAGACAGACTTCTTCTCCAGGTAACAATACATGAGCAATAATACACCACAGTGAATCCACCAGTATGCACAAGCACTGAAGTCGAAATATTTTTTATGCTAAAATATACTGTACGGGCCAAAAATTTGTACACATGTTCTCATTCAATGTGTTTCCTTTATTTTGACTATTTACATTGTAGATTCCCACTGAAGGCATCAAAAGTATGCATGAACACATATGGAATTATGTACTTAACAAAAAAGTGTGAAATAACTGAAAACATGTCTTATATTCTAGTTTCTCCAAAGTAGCCACCCTTTGTTTTTCTGATAGCGCTGCAAACCCTCGGTGTCTCTCAATGAGCTCCATGAGGTCGTCACCTGAAATGGTGTTGGTTGACGACCTCGTTTGCTGGTTGTTGTAGACCCTGAATTCATCTCATCAGGGTCTGAAAAAGTTTAACATTTGGGCGTCTGATACCAGTCGACACCCAGTCGGAGCACAGAGATGTTACAGATGTAAACATGGAGAATAGAGAACTCATCGTTTCTATGTCCGGTCCTCCTTGAAAGATTAACAGCCCACACTGGCTGAAGAACACAGCTCTGTTTTTCTCAACACAGCGTCAAAAAGTAGAAGCATCCATTTTATTCTGCATCTGAATCACCTCCACTGTTTCAGAAAGCAGCTGAAGTTGATGAACTGAATGTGCTAAACACAACAAATAACACCACAGAGGCTGTGATGTGATGTTTTATGCTTTATACTGCACCTGAAATCCACAAAACAGCTGTAAACACTTTTTTACAGTTCGTCACTAGCACCTCCTTCTGCTTCCTTATTATGTCATGCACTTTGGCACCATTTGTCAGCAATGTATATTCTGCCATGTCAGTCATCACGGCACAAGTTTGTCATATCCGGTGCATACTACATACCAGGATTTATAGTTATTCCTTCAGTTTCTAAATGTGCACATGGTAATGATAGGGTTGGTTGTTTGCTTTTTCATGCTTCAAACTCATCAGTGATATACCTACCTTTAAAAGCCACTATTGATAACACCTGTATAAAAATATAAAATCCACAAAGTGTTGATGTCAAATGCATCATTCGGTTGACACCAGCATTTCCATGAAGCTGTGAAATGTCTCACTCTGCGCCTTTTAACACAGTGTTTCTGTCCGTTTTATGTGCTTCTCCTCGGTCACCACGTGGTCTTTGACTTCAGAGCATCCAGAGGTCAACGTACCTCGGACGTCTCTCAGTGAAACCAGCTCGTTTTCCATCACTGCTCTCACTTTGGCATGTCAAAATAATTACTTTAACACCAATAACCCTGACACTGGTGGCCTCAGTGTGTCTGTCCCCCTCAGCTCCCAACATCAGTTACAGTATTCTCCTCCTCCTCCTCCTCGTCCTGTTCCTCCTTCATCCTTTCTCACTTCTATGCCCCTCAGCCTTGACACCAGCCTCCCTTTGAAGTTGGCTTTTAAGAGCACAATTAACCCCGTCCTCCAGACACTGCACTCACTTCTCACCTTTTTAATAAAGCACTCATAGACAAGTGTCAGACCTTTTTTTTTCCCTTTGTCTCTCACACACACTTTATCTTGCACATACACACAGACTTAGATCTATGGTCTTCACAGCATGCCTGTAAATTCTTTGTCACTTGGCTGCAAACTCGGAGACCCCCTCCTGTGTGTGTACTGTGGTACTGTACATGAGTGTGTGTGTGTGTTGCATGAGACAGAGCCAATGAAACAGACACAGGGTGTTCTCCTGGGTTGACTCAGTGTGAATGTAGCTTCCGGTGCTTTGATACAAAGTGAATCAGGGGTGAGTGGGGGGTGAAATCAGCCATTAAGGTAAGAGACCACCTCGTTTAGCATGTGCGCTGTGAGCTGCCGAAGATGCTGAAACACTTCAGTGAAAGAGAAATAACACTATCCGTCAAAACATTTGACACACGTTCTCCTTCAGTGGTTTTTACTTTATTTTTAGCATTACATTAACAGTAACATCACAAATCAACATACGGTAATACAAAACATGTCCATTATCTTTTTTGACAATTTTGAATCTGGTGGGTTTAACCTCAAAGTTTCTGTGTAAATCATTCAAAACATAAGGGAAAGGAACCGGATCTGCGTATCTCATCTCGGTCTGTGATTGAGGCTGTTAACTGTCCTATCACCTGTTGTACCTGGTAATGTTATGAAAGGTTTTTGTGTCAGACATACAAACATCAAAGTGGTTAAAACGTTGAGCTTCCTGTAGTCAGGTCAAGTCAACAAACTGGAAAAGCCATTCAGTTCTTACACAAAGCCACTTTACTGTTGTGCCTTCTCAGATCTGTTTGTATGAAGCATGTTTCTAAAGCTTGCCGTTGTACTATTTTTTACTTTAACTGAGCTGAAACACAGCTTAAGTCACGAAAAATCCACCAGACGGAAAGTGCATCGACCAGGTGTCCAAATACTTGTGGGTAAGAGTCAAGTGTGCACTGGTTTCCAGAGTTCAGCAGCTTTAAGAGGAGTGACACGGAGCTAAGCCTTCTGAGTGCTGCGTTAGATCGAGAGGATATTCCATATGCAAACACAGACGCGCTCCTTCCTATAATAACTTCCTCAGAAGCGACAGCAGCTCAGTGTTGAGCTATTTAAGACCAGCAAGCCTTTGAGGAGGGAGGATTTTCCTTCCCCACGTCTCCTCCTCCCCGTGTGTCTCTTTCTCTCTGTCATTAATAATACGATATTGTCCCATCTGTCCGGGGAGCCAGCGTGGAGCACGTGTTTCCAGTTAGACTTATCAGAACCTGATGTGGGAGGCCAGACTCAGTGAGAGGAGCTGAGACTGGGAAGCTCGGCCTCGAATGGGAACCGCAGTGCAGGGCAGCGTAATTAAATCACAGGACCATTTCACTGCACAGGTTTACACTTCAGAGATATACGGCGGTTGACGTAGTTTGAGTTTGCAGTAAGTCTGTTAAATCTCCTGGGAAAAACCATGCGAACCACACTGAACTGGAAGCATTTTCTACAGCTTGCACAGGAAAAATTGTGAAATTAAACTGTTTTTGTGCTGCTGTCACCACTTTCACATGTTCTCTTTCCTCCAGAGTCTTTTATTTCATGGCTATCTGCCAAATGTTTACATGCACATATTTTTTCAGACGTAATTATGCTATCTTATATGATTGGTTTACAAAGTAGGTGCCCTGGGACATGGCTAGGTTGACATCACTATTAACATATTTGTAAGATGCCATAATGTAAAACAAAAACATGAAAATAGTCTGATCAAAGGACTTGTTCTGCCCACTGCTATTACCCCACCTCCAGACAGTATTGCTGCAATCATTCTGTGCTAAATCAAATGCAGAAATAAACATCTCTGGGGTTTGAAACTGTGGCCAAAACCCTCTTAGATGAGGGATCTGGTCCAGCTATCCCACATCTTTACAGAGGCTTTGCTAGAGAAACAGCACTTGTGATCTGTAATGCTGCACATCTGATAATCTATTATTGATTGCAGGTTGAATATAGTACAAAAACTGGAAGAGACACTATAAAAAGAAGACAGCAGCTCATTAAACTGCTGCTTAATCTTTCCTTCAGGCAAACACTTCCATTCTTCTCAAATCCACAGACACATTACAAGTCAAATTATTTAAAATAACCATAGAGCTGGTAATGATACATTTTTGCATTTCTTCTGGTCTGTCAGAGTCTCAGTGTAATCATATCTCACTGACCGGGGTCACTGCCGCCTGCAGAGGTACAGTCAGTGCTATGATGTCAGCGAATGCATCGTCTTTGCCCAGAGATGGTGTAGCGGCTTTATGGGAATGCAACTCCACTTCAGAAATCACATCAGCTATCATCGCAGCGTAGCACCGTCAAATCACTTTTTAAGGGACCAGAATATGTTTTTGTTTTTGTTTTTTTTTCTCCCAAAGCCAGAAACCAGAGAAGCTGAGTTGTAATCTCTGAGGTCATTCTGGTGTGATGCCCGAAGCGACAATCAAGATGAGACCGAGTTTGGTGAAAGTTTTTGATCTTGTGAAGTTACATTCAGTTCCGAGTCATGAAATGTGCTCTTGCACGAAATGTTCCAGTGTCTGTCTGTCACCTTTCCAAATGTTTGTAGTTGACTCTCTCTGGACCTTTGCATTGGTCACAGGCTGTTATTTCTAAATGTGACATGTAAATGTTCACATGCGCTATACAGTGGAAAAAATAAGTATTTGATACACTGCCGATTTTGCAAGTTTTCCACTTACAAAGTATGGAGAGGTCTGTAATTTTCATTGTAGGTACACTTTTTTTAAAATTTAACCAGGTAAGTCAGTTAAGAACCATTTCTCATTTGCAATGATGACCTGGGCCAGGGGCTCATATAGACAAAGACAACCATTCACACACATTCAATACCTAGGGGCAATTTAGAGTGAGCCATTAATCCAGTGCATGTTTTTGGTTGTGGAGGAAGCCGGAGAACCCGGGGAGAACCCACGCACACACGGGGAGAACATGCCCACTCCACACAGAGGCCCTGTCTGAAGGAGATTGAGAGTCATCCTGAATTTCTCCCATTTTGACTGATTGCTTGATTGATTGACTTTATTTCAAACATGTAATAAAAAAAAAGTGCACACAGAAAATAAATAATATATACTCCATGAAAATGAATAACATACAAAAAGCAAACACACACATTTCCCAAATGTTCACATGTTCAAAAAGGATGACGTTCACACTTATTTTATCCTACACAACAATCACCTCAAATCAGAGCCCATCAATATGATCAATGCATCATGTACACACGCATGAAACATTGTACATGAAAAACATATACCCCCCCACCCCCCCCCCCATC
>JAQQAE010001342.1:0-11104 GCA_029823295.1 Pseudamia nigra
GAGGATAGGGTGAGATGGAGGCAGATGATTTGTTGTGGCGACCCCTGAAGGGAACAGCCGAAAGGAAAAGAAGAAGAAGAAGAAGTCTTGGAAGATAATAATACAACAATATCTTCAAAAACATCAAAACCTTTCCTTTGCAGAATGTTTCCCAATCCTGGTTGGGAAATTTGCTTCTTCTTATTATTTGTATATTAAGTGGGAAAAATCAGAAGTGACCAGGCAAAAGAAATCTGTAATGGCAGGTCTGATTATAAGTACTTAAAGTTGGATACTTCTATCCAGATAGCTATGAGGTCTGAACAGGGTCTATATGTCAGCTGCAGACTCCTGCCTCTCCACAACCCTCCAGAATAGTCATTATGGGATGGATGGATGGATGGATGGATGGATGGATGGATGGATGGATGGATTGATGGATTGATGGATTGATGGATTGATGGATTGATGGATGGAGGCAGGTTCTTGTCTTCAGTGGTTAGTTTTATTATCCAACCAGTCTTAAGTAAAGGAACATCTAATTAGAAGGTCAGTATCATTATCACAGTGCCTAATAGTGACATTGTTTTCAATTTTTTCATTATATATCTGTTATATTTTGACTTTGCCATTATGTGTTAATAACAGAAAATGTTGAAATAAATTAGGGCCTTGTGTTCATGGTGCATGTACATAAAATTAATAAAATGTTTTTGTTGGCAATTGGGGTGGGTCCTGCTGAAGACGTTTTGGGACCACTTTTTTAGATGGACTGCATTGGTCTGGAAAAAATCTAAAAAGGAGGCTAAGAGGCAGCAATAGGCAGGAGTGAAGCAGCAGCTGATGGGACAGATAGAGGTAAAGCGGTGGTGGAACAGTGCTATAGGGCCGCTGATGGAGAACAGATGGAAGGAGCAGGGGGTTGTGATTAGTGCTGCAAGGGGACCGGGGCCTCTGCTGTAGTGCTTAGTATCTAGTGGTAGTTGGCCCTGAGGCTGTGCCCTCAACACTCACCACTCACCCTCCCTCCCCTCCCACCTCCCACTTCCCATGGTACCACTGTCACTGGCCACAGAATCCCAGCATGCCTGTCTGTGCGACACCAAAAATCATCACTCAACATTCTTGTCCTGGCATAAACAAGACATCCCGTTGGCATGAAAGCGTCCCTGAAGGAATTACATGGCTGATCATTTACATGTCTTCCATGCTGGATGTGTCTGAAATTTATACAGAGATTGGCTGTGTGTTTCTTACATTATTACTACTGCTGATGTTGCCTTTGTTTTGCATTTTTATTTATTTTAGCATGATTTTTCTCTTTGCATCCAACACTGACCCCTCTGGCAGCTTCAATTCAACCATCACTCAGCACAGCACAATTTCTGCCAGAGTCTCAGCCGGCCGAATTAGAGTAACCCGAGCTGCTCGAGATTGTAATCAAAGTGAAAATAATGAGCATAAGACAAAGACCTTTGCTATTACTCGGGCAAGATGGCTTAACGTTTCTCTCCCTTGGATTTTCTTTTTCTTTTCTTCCTTTGGTTCTGTTCTTCTGCTCCTTCTCCCTTAGAGTCCAGAGAAACACAAGCAAATAGAAAAGGACGAGAGACAGGATCAAGCGAGCAAATTTGGTAATGAAAGGAATAAGGGGAACAGAGAAAATGGGCAGCAGCAGCAAGCCTAGGCTAGTCTCCACAGCCGGGGACTTGCAAATGAACTAATCACCTGAGGGGATTCTTCTCAGCTTACTTAAACAACCAGTAAGTTAAACACACATGCTTCACAGTCATCATGGTGTATATATATCTGTGTGTGTGTGTCCTCATGGGTATGTGAGCATTTGTGACCCGCTGCCCAACTGACTGAAACAAGCAGCAGGCCTACAAAATAAGAAGGCATCTGTTCCAGCAAAAATCCTGGCAGCGGCAGAGATGATGAAGATGAACTGGTAGGAGAGCCAGAGCTCAGGAGGAGACCAGTGCATGACAACACCACCACCATCCTCCTGCCTCCTCCCATTTGAGCTTTTTTGATTGTTTTTCTTTGCAATAATAAAGGGAAACTACAGTAAATGATATGTGACCGCAATTTGTTAACACAGAAAAACATGGCGTCTGTTGTAAATTAGACATGCTGCAGGACTTCCAACCCATCGCTGCCATGGAAATGTAGAAGTGGCTTTGGTTTCTGACAAAAAGGCAGAAAAAACAAAAGGGTTTAAAGGAGCAACAAGATGAAAAAAAAATGCAGTAGCACAGTCCAACAGAAGGTTTCCCTGTTTTTTTTTTTTTTTTCCAATGCTCTTTTTTGATTTGTTTGATTAAAGGCCATGGTTGCAGCGTTTCAAGACAGAAAAAATTAAAGTAACAAGCAGGGACGCTATTAAATGATTAATTGTCCAAAATCATTCCTGCCCCTCCTCTCAAAACATTTGACTCTAACACTGAATAAAAATGGAAAAGATTAAAGTGCAAATATTTATGTATATTTTTAACTTATTTATTTTTAACTGCATTTTAACACAAGCATTCTTACAGCTTACAGCTTTGAAACAGACACATTACTTGTGACACGTTAATATCTGTCTCACTTATGACTTCCCTTGTAGCACAAGTACAACCAAACAGCTGTTTTTTGTTCTTCCATGGACATGAGAGGAATTAGGGAATTTGCTTTATGTGCATTATAATAACAGCATAAAACTGTTTCAGAAACTGAATTGAGAGAGCACTATTTATCCAGTTTAGGGAAATTCAGTTTGAAATAATAATGAGGGGTGAGTATTTTTCTGTCTGTGTGAGATAGAAAGTGAGCAGTGTGTACACTCTAATGTAAAGTGACAGGCGTTACCTGAGAAAACTGTGTTACTGGCATCATTTGATGTGCATTGCACAGTAGAATGCATAATAAGAGCAATGGGGCACTGAGTTAATTGATAGTTAAATGGCCAAGGACTTGGACTTCAGCTCGCAGTAGATTCACAGTGAAATACTACTTTGCATTCCTTATATGTTTATCCATCATAGGGGTACAGCAGCTTTGCAGAGCTCAGTGTAGCAAGAAATGTGAACTTTTCATTCCAGTCATCTCAGAAGACGCAGACACACTCACTCTGCTCACTTTGCAATGAGCAATATAAAGGTTTGGTTCTGTGTAGCTGAAGGATCCGGATAATTCTACTGAGGCGGTTTCACTGCACCAGTTGTCTTTAATTAGCATAGTCTGGATTTGGAAAAAACAAAGAAAAACATGGCATGTGTTCAGCACGTGACCACATATAAGGTGGCAGTGTATGAAAAGTGGGTTTACTCACTGTCAGCCGAGAAATATATGCATATGTATACCCGCACATACAGTGTGTTCACTAACACTGTCATTAAGCCAAGCTGTGTTTTCACAAAAGGCATTTAAAGAAAGAGAATATGGATTTTGTGTGTTTCCATATATGGGTTTGAAGTGAATAAACTAGGTTGTATAGTGTCATGAGAAAGTCCACATTAGATTTGACTCTGGAACAGAAGTTATGCATAAAGGAGTAGAAGTAGAGCAATCTGTATCTGTTTTCTATGAAAATGCTTTTTCACAAATGAAACAGGAGAAATCAGCATCCTTGGGACACAATTTTTTTTTTTTTCCCTCATCAGTCCAGGCATGAACTACCAGTCATGGTTTTACACTTTATCAAAATAAGTTCAAAAAAGGTGTTTGAATCTCATTTATGCCCATTTTCTCCTTTGTGAAAAATGTCAAATACCATCTCTGGTTGGTAAAAACTCAAATACAAAATGTTTGCAAAGCTTATTTAAATTTTAATTAACAGTTTCTGATGCAAAACTTCACAATGGACATTAAATATGTTGAGAAAAATGCACGTGATGTCATATACATGGAGATGCAGTTAGCATCGATGGTCTGTCTACTTCCAACCTCTCAACACAACCTGACTGCAGACTGCTTGTTTTTTTTTTTTTTTTTTTAATAGACAGAGACATGTTTTGCTACTTATCTCATTTGATATCAAATCATCAGCATGGTTTTGGTTTTATTTTCTGAATTTGCCAGAAAACCCTCTGGAAAATATTTCCTAATACACATTGTCAACAGAGAGCTGCATAAATTATTCGAGGCAACCAGGACATTGTTTCTGAAAAAGAATGTTGTTAAAAAGTTCCAGGGTCAGTCATAGTGGTCTTATTCTTCATATCTCAGCAGTTAAAACCTATTAAGTTCACAAAGCTTGATGATGGGAGTCAGTGGGAAAAATATCTGTCTGTGATTATGTTTTAAACTATTTTCAACTTGTTTGAAAATCAGCAAATATCCATGCCAATAACACCGGTGTAATTAAAAAAAACTCCTTACTAATCTGACCACTGTTGACTATCATCATAATATTTGGGTAAATATTATTTGTCATTTTTAAACAATAAATATATTGTGCGGGAGTCACTGAGGTAGTCTTCACCAGCTCGATATCGTACCTGGGAAATACAGCTGAACATAAGTTATTAAACGCACCACAGGACATCGTGAAATGCTGTCAACATCTCTAATTAGAGAGTTTTAATTCATGTCTTTAATTCATTTTTCCCACACAAATCCTTGTCTGAAGACATGAAACACTGCCAACTAATCTTTGCCACCCACTGAAAAACATCTCCACTGCCAGAACTAAAACTAAATGAAAAAATACATGGAATCTGTTTCAGAGTCAATTATTTTCATCCAGTGAGAGCCCTACTAATGCCGGGCACAACTGTCCCATTTTGAAGTGGCAATCCATTTTGGCTAAGTGATGTCACGCAGCCCGTCCCGTTCGTCCGTGTGAAGCAGTGGGTCTATTCCTCATCTCAGCGGCTGCTTGCTCACGCAGGGGACAAACGACATTTCGTTCTCATTTGGAAGCAAATAACAGGGCCAGAATCAGTGCTGGCACACAAGCAGAAGCTGAGCCTAGGGCTGCACTCGACCAAGGACACCAGCCAGGATGTGCTGGCTCTTTTCAGTCTCTTATTTAATGCAAATATTCTCAAATGTAGGGTCAGGACCAAAAATGAGTCCAGGATCCTTTTGCATTGGTCCATCTATTTGATTGTTCAGTTCTTGATTAAGGGGTGGGAAATGGATGGATGAATGGAGTTGACTATTTAGCTCATTTGTAGACTAAATGGCCCGCAGTCATTTTAATCAATTCCCAATCATTCTGTTATAATTTACATTTAATGAGTAAATACATATAAACATTATTAAATATCCATAGTTAAAAAAAAGAGAGTTTTAATGCCACTAATGAATATTTCAAAGTTTGGGCTCCGAGGAGATGACACAAAGCTTTAAAAGGTCGAGGAACCAGTGGTTTAACATACATTAAAAGAGATGTTTCGACATTCTGCAGAATTACTTATTACTCATGTCACTTTTAGTAACTGACCATGTGTTCAGAGCATCTGGGCAGTCATTTCCGCTGGACTGCACAAAACAACACAAACCCAATAGCATGCCTGCGGTGTGGGAATAAGCAGCCCCTCAGCCTATTTAGGTGGGTGCACACATATCTATTCCCTCTTTTCCAATTTTCATGGCGTCCACATAGAAAACCATCCGCCAGGGACAGTTTCATTATTAGTCCGCCTTTGCACAGAGCTCAGAGGGAGGATATTGCATAAAGAAGCATATAACAGCCAAGCAATTTGAGTTGGGCAGCTGGGCATGCAGGTATTGTAATTGTAAATCCTTTCTCTATTCCCATGTCCCCTGTACAGTGGGCTGTTCTTCTCAAATAAGTTTGAAGAAATAGAATTTTTATTTTCTTTTTTTTTTTTCATTTCTGAAAATGCCCAGTGCACTGAAAGCACTCCAAAAAATAGAAACAATTAATGAGCATCAAATGATGTGACTTCACAGATCATTTTGCCCAAATTATAAACCACTTGTTATGGTGCTTCGTAGAGTTATCAGGTATTTTCCTAATACTCCCCTCATTTGAAAACAAATGTCTCTACTTTGTTTCTTACTGTACATCTTCAAAACAGATTCTAGTTTAACTGTAATGCATTTGAGGGGATTAATATATACATCGTTGTGCATCTTTCCAACATCAATACTAATTTCAGTCACAATGATGAGACAACAACACATAGAAATGTCATGATGAAAACAAATCTGTTGTCTAACTTCATGAGTTTGTGTATATTTTGTCCATTTGATCTAGTGGTAAAGATTTAAACTTATAGATAATGAGTCCCATCTAATTGTGATGCAAAATGAATAATAGATAAGAGTAGTGTTAAATATAACTAAAAACACTTTCAGTTCCGGGAAGGAATACATTCCAAAACCTTTTTTTTCTGGAGTTTTCAGGTATCTGTCCTATACTTGAGTATTATTTTTTGCATGATTTTTACTTTTACTCACTACAATTAAATATAAATATCTGTACTTTCTCCTTTATAAAATCTTTTTCATTATATACAGTGAAAAACATTGGGAATAACACAACCAAATGTATGTTTAATGCATGTTCTTTTCCCCTCTTATCAATAAAACAGAATGCACACCTTTCACTTAGTGTAATTATCCGAACATTACAAATATTAAAACTATGCTTCTTGTTTAAAGTTTTTTTTTTTAATGCTTGAAATGCAAATGTATTCTGCGACCCAAATAAAATCTCCTGTGACTCACCTGTGGGTCACAACCCAGTGTTTGGGAATGGAGGCTCTAGAGGGTTTCCTGGCAAATTTAGGAAACAAAACCAAAACTGTTCTCATGGGTCAGTACCACTTGGGATAAGTAGTAAAAATGTGTCCATACAAAAAGAAAAGAAAAGAAAAGAAAAGAAAAGAAAAGAAAAGAAAAGAAAAGAAAAGAAAAAGCAGGCAGCAGATGCTGAGTGCGGTTCTTGTTGGGAGGTTGGCATTAGACAGATGAAATGTTTAATGCACATAGCTTTTTCCCAAGAGTGTGTAGGGGTGTGTGTGATCCTCCCAACCTCTACTTTTTCTTGGGTGACCTGTGCACCTCAGACCCTTGGGGTTCAACCACACACACAGCCTTATCAGCAGCTCCAGCCAGCACACACACACGTGTAAATACACACACATCTGGTTTCCAGGATGGTTCTCATGAATGCAGACCTTTTAGCTGCCGGTCCAGGTCCAGGCTGCTGCTGCTAATGACTGGGGCATTCCAGTGCTCTCAGGATGAAAACAGG
This sequence comes from Pseudamia nigra, assembly GCA_029823295.1. Taxonomy (NCBI): domain Eukaryota; kingdom Metazoa; phylum Chordata; class Actinopteri; order Kurtiformes; family Apogonidae; genus Pseudamia; species Pseudamia nigra. The sequence continues at coordinate 7,196 of JAQQAE010001342.1, forward strand.
GAGCAGGATGCAAAACAGAGGCAGCCATCGCTTCCAATGGGGTAACTCAATCCATCCAGCGGGAGACACGTGTGTGTGAATAAAAGGCCAAATGGGGGTATTGGCAAACAAAAGGTGCTTGGGGGTCAGAGGAGGCTGCTGTGCCACCCCTACACCCACAGGTGGAGATTTGAGAGGAGGATTTGAGGGATTCATCCCCTTCAGTAATATTAAAATGTGCATTTGTACCCTCCACCATCCACCCCTTCAATAGTTTGTGCAAATCCATTTCCAAAAAAAGTTGGGTGTCTGTGTAAAATGTAAACAGAAACAGACTGCGATGATTTACAACAGGCTGCAAACTCACATTTAATTAAAAATAGCAGAAAGATAAGGTATCAGAGGCCAGAAGTGAAATTTATTCTTTGAAAATTATGTTCCCAAAAAGTTGTATCAGTGGCTCAAAAAGCTTACAAAAGTTATAAAATGCCTGGTAAACACCTGGTGAAACAGCTCTATGAATTAAGGTGTCTAAAAATCTGTTTTAATTAAATAATGACACTGTGGTTAACTTAGTACATTTTTCAATGATTTTGTTAATTCAGTTGATTTCCTTTTGTTTTTTTTTTTTTTGTTTTTTTTTGCTGCTTATTTCATTCATTGTTCATTTCCATGACAATTCTATACATTTCTCTGTATTTTGCAAGCTACTTTGTGTTTTGCTCTTTATGTTTTGTTCATATCTTGTGCCCTCCACAAATTTAGGGTTAGGGTTAGGATTGGTGAACTCGGACTAAAAATGTTTACATACACACACACCCCATGTGTGTTTGTGCCAGGTCTGGCTTCCTGTCAAAAGTACAGAAAGGTCACTGCAATTTCCCCAAGTCAGGAGCAGGTCAGGGTCTGACTTCCCTTTTAAATCCGTCATCGAATGATGGGGAGGAGAACGTCGAAGGCATGGTCTTTGTAGAATTACCTTGGGGATTACCCCAGAGTGTTCCAACTGGCCACAGTAGTTGTTTTGCAGGGCATGAGGTTTAAAAAGGAGAAATGTGGCAAAGTTGCATTTTTTTTAGTCTGCAAACTAAAAATCTGATTATTCCATTGGTAATTGCAGTCATTATTTTCCTGTCTATTGGCACAGGGTGTTGCGATGCTTCGATTAAGTTGTTCCTAGACGTCAGCACGTCGCATCTCCTCACTTGGCAGTGGTGAGTGAACGGGCATGCTCTGCAGGAACTGAAAGTGAATACATTAAGGGTGAAAGTAAAATGTTCCCCCTGAAAAGAGCTCAATAATGACTTAAGTAGCTTGCAGTAGAAGGGATTATTTTACTGATTTTTTTTTCTCTCGTTTTCTCAGAGAAGTTTTCCTTGACCCAAATAGCTCTCTTTCTCTCTCTCCCTCTCTGTGCGTGCGCGTGTGTGTGTGTGTGTGTGTGTGTGTTCTCGTCTTGCTTACATCTTCTCGCTGTTTCACTGGAATCCACAAAAAGGACAGCAGCGCAAACATACTCCATATTCATTACTGTGTGACAGAACCGAAAATGTTCTGACAGTAAACTTTTTCTTTTGACTTGATGTCAATAATTATCATGATAAATCCTTAATTCGCAGTTTGAAGGCTTCATTTTGGTTCTGAGTAGAAGTTTAAGAACCAAGCTATTTTTATTAATCTAAAAAAGCAATGCAAAAACAGATACACAAGGTAAAATATGACATAAAGCATGCAAAGTGGCACCCGAGACATAAATAGATAATTGAACAATAACCGAGTTCCTCTTACAGAAGAAAAAATTAAAATATTCATCACAATAAATCATCATCATTAAATTTCCCCATAAAAATATGCGTGTCACTTTAATAATAATTACTGATTTATCGTCAAGCTCTACTTTGCTGGGTGTTTGGAGTACCTGCTGTAGAAAATAACTAAAATAAAATACCTGTGTGAAGTTAATAGGCCACTGCCGCTAATCCCAAAACCAGCCATCGGCAATGTCAAGGGACTTAATTTAACAGACTCTGGACTAATACCATCAATACATTAAACAGCTTGATCTGTGGGCTCCTTTCTGTCTCTTGACAAATGCATTCGGAGCATGGGGAACTTTCTGCTCAGCACACATTTCTGTAGACCGCACTGATGATTAACCCTCATGAAAATCTCAATCCCTTCAACTCCTGGTTAAGTACAACTCGGTCAAAGACCCCAGAAAGTTTGCCTGGGGGCAAGAGGAGCCAGACAATATTAGATCACCAAAACCAACTGATAATTGCCGTCCCGCCAACCATGAGAATCCCAAGCCTTGAAACTTGCGGTGCAAGCTTTTATACATATCTCAAAAAGGACAGAATGCTACTTCAGTTGAGAATCCAGGGTGCATATATTCTGATAAATATCTGGGAGTATGAATTGCTGTTAATAGTAGTGCAGAAAGTGTTTTTCAGTAATAGGTAAGTCCTGAAGCTTCCCTTCAAATCATATTTATTTCTGATTCTCAGAATCTGCTGGACAGTGTTAAATGACCTGAGCAAGAAGATCCTGTAGTGTGGAAAATTCTATACATAACACTTTTATGTCTATACACACCACAATTCCAATGAAGTTATGACATTGTGCAAAATATAAATAAAACTAAATACAATGATTTGTAAATCATTTCGACCTGCATTCATGTACAGAATACAGTACAAACATATCATTTTTTATGTTTATACTGATAAGCTTTTTTAGGTTTTCGCAAATATTCACTCATTTTTAATTTGATGCCTGCAACACGTTCCAGAAAAGCTGGGACAGGGGCAACAAGAGACTGGGACAGTTGAACAGGTTAATCGAAAACAGGTGAGTGTCATTCACAAGCAAAGTTCACCACTTTGTGAACAACTGCGTGAGCAAATAATCCAACAGTTAAGAACAATATTTCTCAACATACAGTTGCAACATCTACAGTCCATAATGTCATCAAAAGATTCAGAGAATCTGGAGAAATTTCTACAAGTGGCAAGGTTGAAAACCAACATTGAGTGCTGGTAAAAGACTGGCCTGCCTGCAGTCCACACCTGTCTCCCATTGAAAATGTGTGGCACATTACAAAGTGTAATATATGACACCGGAGACCCTGGACTGTTGAGCAACTGAAGTCATACATCAAGTAAGAATGGAATAGAATTCCCCCCACAGTGCGTCAAATGTCCACCGTTGCTAAATACTTATTGGGTGTTGTTAAAAGGAGAGGTGATGTGATACAGTGGTAAACGTGCCCCTGTCACAACTTTTTTTTTTTTTTTTTTTTGCTGGCATCAAATTCAAGATGAGTGCATGATTGCAAAAAAAGTTTGAGTTTTTGAAGATTAAATGTTCTTTCTTTGTAGAGTTTTCAATTAGATACACTACAAATTATTGTCCTCTGTTTGTATTTACATTTTACACAATGTCCAAACTTCATTGGAGTTGGGGTTTGCACTTCTGCAGCGTCTTGACAAAATAAAGTGAGTTCAATTGATGTTTCCAAGGGCCTCCTCATAACTAATGTTAAAGGTGCCTTAACCACCCACTTTCATGGATGAGTTTTTAAAAAAACAAATGCTAGGAGTATTTCAAGGGGTTGGGCTAGTTTTGGCCTGACTATGATTGGTTAGTTTGAAATTTCGAATTTAAACTTAGAACTGTAGTGGGTCAGGGGGTGGGACTGATGTTTTTTTTAGCTGGACTATGATTGGCTCTCACTTTTGATGTCACAATAGTCATGGTTTCTAACTATTTCCTGCTTTATTTTGGAATTCTGCCCTCTTTGTGTGTTCCTCCCTATTTTACTTCCTGTCTTTGTTCATTTTCCCTCCTGTTTTCTGTCACACCTGTCTGGTGATTATCTGTCTTTAGTCTCTGTCATACATCCTCCTTGTGTTCAATCTGACTCACTCC
>JAQQAE010001342.1:11204-25941 GCA_029823295.1 Pseudamia nigra
TCTGTCACACCTGTCTGGTGATTATCTGTCTTTAGTCTCTGTCATACATCCTCCTTGTGTTCAATCTGACTCACTCCGTCTCACTCACTCCTTGTGTTTTCCCTCAATTTTTTGGATTTTCATTGTCCACTGTTTTTGTTGGACTTTTATGCTATCAAGTCTGCATGTGCATCCTCATCCCTGCTACACACCAAGTTTTACAAATTAAAAATGTTTTTGTTTGTTATGTTTCCTCAGGGCTGATATTACTGAACAAGTTCATATTTACACCATAGGATTTACATAATCATCAAAACCCAATAAAGAAGCAGTTACTTAATTAAGTTACTGGTTTGATATGTGTCCATACAGGTACACTGTTTCCTAGATTGTGGAGATGTTATATATATATCTATATATATATAGATATATACTGCACTAAGTTACTGCCAGGATTCACGACTGGATTCACGTTTGTATCAGAAGTAATTTTAAAAGTTGAGGTCAGGAGGAAAAGGTGGATTTAAGGCTGAAATTAATATGAACTCAGTTGTGGATCGTCTCTGGAATCAGAAAAAAACTGTGCTGATCTGTTGAAATTGTTCTCTCTGTCATTTATCTTCTTTAATCTTTAACAGCGTTTCCTTGAACGCTTGACAATCTTTTGTGTCTTTCATGTTTTTGTCTTTGTGTATTTCTTTTACTGGTTCAAACTTTTTTTCTCTTCAAAATAAAAATAAAAAATGTTCGTGTCCTGTCTCCTAATGATGAAGCTCCATTTAAAATAATCTCGATGAGAAGGGAAAGAGGACTGTGATATAGGAGAGACCATATGTAAAAAACATCAGGTTGAAAAGCACTGTAGATTTTGAGTTACAGATGCAGACAGACCCAATTGCACTGCCCTTGCAGGCTGGAGAATATTTATAGACATATTTTAAAAAGAAGATAAACATGTTCCCAGACCAGTTTCCATGTTCTTTTGCCTTGGTGAGTCTGCAGATGTAAACCTATCAGAGCTATGTACTTTCCAACTGTCAAAATAAATTGTAATAAAAAATGAGTGCACAGCACAGCCAGCTATCTGTAAAAAAAAAAAAAAAACTAATCCCAAGGAGGAGAATACAGCAAAAATTACCAAAAAATTCAAAGCTTCTATTTTTTCCTTTCTTTCTAGAGCAAACAATCTTATAAATTCAGAAGAAATTGGAAAAATAATTTAACTGCTTCTCTTTCCTCCCATTGCCCCTGTTGCAATAACACATTTCAATGGATGCATGATTAACTTCACATCTCGAAAAACACGCACAGGCCACACGGACGCTCCAGCAAACAGGCCGCCTGCACGGCACTCGAGCTGTTGATAACAAAAGCCATCAGCCTGTGCACCGCTAAGCAGTTACCACATGATTTTATGAGAGCTATGCTCATTTATGAGTGCAATCAGTTGCAACCCAATGCCCCATAGGATGTCAGTGTTAGCGGCCCTCTTTGTCCTATGATGATGGACTGTCAGTTCAATGGCGTTATTGTAGCTCTAGTGGCCATCCAGGGAGTAATACATTGATAACAATATCAGCTCATAAAGATGGGCTGTTGGAGAAAAGGTCACTCCCTTTCTCTCTCTCTCTCTCTCCCCTCACTCCGTCTCCTGATTCCACCTCGGATTCTCCGTCGCTCCCTCCCTTCATTCTGTTCTGGAGCTGTTCTCACAATAAAAGTTACAGTCAGTTTTGAAAATGAAATGTCAAGTTATTTTCTTCAAGTTCAAGGGCAGATTTTTGGTCCCAAATGGAACTTGCAAAAACCAGGCAGTTAAGTACATTTCTGCTTTTTAAGTAAAAAAATAAATAAATAAATCTGCAAGACAAAAATGCAAAAAGAATCATTAAGACAAAAGTATGAAATAATGTAACGAGATGAGAAACAAAAAGGCAAAAGATGGAATACGAAAAACCAGGATAAAACAATGTAAAAGACACAACACGGGGAAGCAACATAAATGATACAGTAAGGCACAAAGGCAGAAATGTAATAGATGAAAAAGACACAAGAAGAAGGAAAAACAACCTAAAAGTTGCACCACAAAAGGCAACAAAGGGCAAAAACAGCATGAAAAAATGAAAAAAGAAAAGCAATACACAGAAATGTTGTGATATTTTTTCTTCAGCATCATTAAATCTAAATAAATCAAACACAAAATTGTTTTTACCATTACAGAGACAAAAACCATGTTAAATCATCAACCGTAAATATCACAATATAACACATGAATGACGATAATTATCATTTTATTGCCAAACTGTCTCTCTCTCCCTCCCTTTTGTCTGTGTCTCTATCTCACTCACTCAGGGTGACGAAGGCTGCCCCTCGGTGTGTAAGGAAGCTGGAATGTCATGTTTTAACTGGAGTTAGAGGGATGTTGACAGGCCAGACAGAGGGAGCAGATGGCAGCGTGACATGCCCAAGGTCATCTGGCAACAGTGCTTTCAGGAGCACTGGATTTGAAACTCTACACTTTTTTCCACCCGCTTCCTTTTTTTTCTTTCTTCAGGACTTTCCTCTTTCTTCCTCTTTCGCCTTTATCTCTAACCTCTTTATCACCCCCCCCCCCATCTTTCCTTCTCTCATAGTCTTTTCTGTCGTTACTTCCCACCTCGATGTAGGTCACAAACCCTCCTGTACAGGCTGCTGCCTATCTCTGCTTAAACACACAGCCCCTAAACTCTCCTGACTAGTCTATACACACACATTCACCTCGCTGACATTCAGATTCTGTCTCATTTCCTTTCCTCTCCCACACATGCTCAGTTTGAGTCACGACAGCCCCATAAGAAAAAAAAAAAAAAAAAAAAAAAAACGCCAAGCTACCTTTGTCTCCTAAAGTCTCGCCCCGAACAGACCTGTCAGCAGAGATGTAGAAAGAATCCAAATGAGTTTTAATTACCTGTGCAGCTAGCCATGCCTGCAAGATCATGCACCGGAAATCCCAAGCTCACCAGGTACAGTAAGCCTGCCATGTCACAACACATGGGTTCTTTGTCTTCCAGCTCATTTCCAACAGGCATGGGTGTACATTTCAAGAGGGACTGGGGGAGGTTTTCCCCCTCAATATTCGTAAAATGTGCATTTGCATTCCAGTAAAACGGTTTAAATCCACATGATGTGTATGGTTTTTATGTTTCTCTAAAGAGTCCTACTGTATTCAAACTCAAAGGCTGTGTTCATTTTTGGTTTAGTTTTTGTACATTTTTGGTAAATTTCTTGATAATTTTGTGAATTTCATTCTGTATTTTTTAGATTATTGGGTTACTTTTGTAGTTTTGTCGGCTATAGTAGCTCATTTTGTTGATTCAGGGCTCACTTTTGTGAAATTTTGATCATTATTTATTTTCTTGATTATTTTGGTAATTTACATTCACTTTTTGGTTATTTTCATTGTTGTGGAGAATTTTGTTTATTTTGGTGACACATCAAAACAAACAAAAAATGTAAAAGTTATATCCTAATTCTTACATTATGTCTATCTTATTTGTGTGTATTATCTTACATTTAAAGCACAAGTGGAGTAATTTAGAATACAGTAACAAAAATTCAGATATTATGTCAGTTTATTATAAGGTCCTATTTTGTAGTGTATTTAGCATTTTTTTTAGAACATAATGTTTCTTATTTTGTTGTTTTTCTTGTTTATTTTCTAGATTGGTTAATTTTTTCCTTCATAAACTTAAGGAAAAAAGGCACAAATAAATGCATCAACAATTCAACAGAAGCTCAGAAAATGCAGTTGATGTTTGATGTTCAGTGCTGTAATTTTCCAGGAGGTTGCAGAGGTGCCCAATTGAAATGTCCCCACTACCACCCCATGTAGAAGTGAAACTAAGCATAAACGCAGACAAGGAGGAAAGGAGAGAAAAAGGCAAAAAAGGAGAAGAGAGCTGTTCCTACTTGTTGTTTTACCATCTCCGCTGAACGTTTTTTGGGCTCGTAGTAGAATCCCAAACAGAGCACGGCAGAGCGCTGTGTCCTCACCTTACCCGAATCATGTCAGAAGTGTTCGTTTCAGCTCAGCAGGCAGTGTAATTTTTTTTCTTCCCCAAAACAGCTTTGGCTTCTCTGCTTTTTTCTATTTACCACTGATAAAGAAAACAACATTGCAGAGGTGATGCAGGAAGCACGGTGTGAGGGTAAAAAGTGAAGAGGTGAGAAAACATTCATTCATAGCATTATGTCGATACATTTTTATATTGTGATCATCTGAAAATTATATGTATTTTGCCCCCACACTGCACACAACCCACTTTTTGCTAGTACTTTATCAATTTAGATATGTAACTTTTTTAGTCTCTGTTCATTTTTTTGCCATTCTGATTTTTATTGTCCCTTCTGCAATAGTTTTTTTTTTTTTTCATTTTGTTGTTTTAGAAAGGTTGTGAACATCAGCATAAACCTTTTGTTCCTGTTAATTTCTGGTCATTTTGTGGAATATTTTGCTAATTTTTCTACATTCCTTTCTTGTTTGTTAATTTTCTTTATCATTTTAATCTCATTTTTTCTTCCCTTCTTAAACATACAGAAAAATCACAAATAGATGCTTGAACATTTTCCATAACACAGAGGAATGTCCACGGAGATCCAGAGATGCTGATGTTTTTCCTGTGCCTTTGGAGTTTACGTTGTTCATCGACTCAAACTCTGACCTTTCTAACTGGGAAAAGTTATATTTTCCAGGAAGACAATGACCCAAAGCATGCAGTGAAAACTGCAGAGAAGTGTTTTAAAAGGAAGTGGCCAATCAGAGCCCAGACTTCAAACCAAGACAGTTTCTGGCTGGACTTGAAAAGGGCTGTTCATCACTGATCACCGTCCAATGTGACATAGTTTACAAAGAATAATGTGGTAAAAACTGCAAAATCCAGGAGTGCAGACCTGCAGTCAAAGGTGCATCTATAAAATACTGACTCAAAGGGGGTGAATACTTATGCACTTGTATCTATGCATATTTAACTCACTATTGCTCTGTTGAAATATTTTTTTCACTTGATATGGAGATGGTTCATTGTCCTTCATTTTTAAGCAATAAATCAACTAAATAAACAAAGTTAAGGGGAGGGTTCCTGTTAAAAAAATATATTTAAAAAAAGAATATCCACAAAATGAGCAATGAGGGGGGAAAAAAAACAAAATAATCAAGACAATGAGCAGAAATAAAACATGATCAAGATATTAATATAGAATTTAGAATAATAGACAATAGAAATAAACAAATAAATGAGAAAATGATCAAAAACAATAAAACATAATCAAGGAAATGAATAAACTGTTGGCAATATAAACAAAACTGTAGGTAAAATGAAGTTCTTTATACCAGACCTAATGATCTACTGTATTTCCATTCATCATTATCAATTGATCTGAAAGTGACATCATCACTCAGCTCTCCCTTCAGGTCATTTGGCTCCATCTGCTCCTGACCTTATAACCTCCAGTTAGGTTTTGAATGTTGCCTAGTGAAACTTTGTTTTCGACAGCGTGCTCTCAGCCAAACCGTGCACACCCTAATGAGGTGAGAAGGACGCCATGACACCAGTGCCCTCCACGGTGAAGTGCTCTGATAAGGACAGTTTGACAGGTTGTTGTTTGGAGATAATTCATATAACTAAGTCTGCTTTGTAAATTTAGATCACATGTAATTTCAAGGTCTTTATAAGTTCTTGACAAATGTTTGTTCGATTTGTTTCAGGGTGTAGATTTTTATTGAATATGTGGACGCATTTGCAACTGGAGCAGTCTGGAAATTTCATTTGTATCTATATAGCACTTCAACAATTCAAGTCTGAATCCTCAAAAGACTGTACGGAGAGCTTAACCTCCGAGAGCAAGCCTAGGGTGACACGGAGGAAAAACGTCCTTGAACGGGTCAGAAAAACCACCAGCAGAACCAGAATGCTGGTTCTGCTGCACTCTGGTTCTGCTGGTTGGAGTTAATGGACAGAGGAGAGACAAAACCAAAGAGTTGGGATAGAGCAGACACCCGACAACACAGACACTGGATTTTGACAGTTGGAAAATTTTGTGTGTTCTCGTGAAGTGTTAATGCACATTCTACATGTATTTATGAAGGAAACAAAAGCAAGAAAATGACTGAAAATTATTTGAAGAAACAAAATGAGCACAATAAAGGAAATAATCAAGAAAATTCAAAACAGAACAAGAAAATAAACAAAAGAAGGAATCAAAGAATCCAAGAATCAAAGGAGCCAAAGAGTCAAGAACATGAACAAAAAAAAATCATGCAAATGCACAAAATAATGGAGACAGCTGCCATGGTTCAGCAGTCATTTTTGCACTTTTTTGATTATGTTTTCATTTTATTTATTTTTGTTAATTTTTTGGTTCACATGTTCTCATTTCTGTTTATGTTTTTATCATTTTCTGGATTATTGTGTTGATTTTTGCTTGTGGTCTATTGCTTCTTTTGTTCATCTGTTTTGTTCACAAACATACAAAGTAGAAGCATGAGTTGTTGCATTAACAATTCAGCAGAACACAGAAAATTAAGAGCTCAGAATTTCCATTAGGATCACTAACTCCCGACTGAAAATGTCTCCCCTAATGTCAGAATTAATCCTGAGCTCTTGTTTGTGTTCATCAGGGCTGTTTGTTGTCGTTTTTGCTCCGTCCTTGTGATTATGCCTGTTTTTCAGTTTGTAGTGGGTTGTCTGAATATGAACCACGCAACAATGCTAGGGCTGATTAGTGTTGAACGCAGCATAGATGGCAGATCTCAATCTGGGGTGAGACAGCACTAAAAATCATAAACTCATGTTGGGAGAGAGGAGGCAGAGGGAAGGAGAATGGGGGAGGAAGGGAGAGAGAAAACTGTTTCAAATCTTCTCATCTACAAAGGTTATTTTCTGAATAGTAAGTCTTTCAGCATAAAACCGCATGTTTTTCTTTGAATAGAAATATGCGTAGCCACAAACAGAGAGCATATGGGTGTATTTATGGAATCGCTTTGTTCTTGCAATGTTGAATGTGTAATGTTGAGACTTTCAAAAGCCTCTTTTCATCTCTTGTTTTTTCCTACTTCACCCTGCTTTTTCACAAAGCACCATTTTACTCAGTGAGAATGGAATTACAAGGTATATTACAAGTAAGTGCTAGTATAATTTGTCGCAATTACACTTTATAAACCTTTTTTTTCTTGCAGCAATGAGACTGGAGTAGATTTACAGTTTAAAAAGAAAAAAAAAATCAACTTAACTTTAGGAGCTAAATTTGCTCTTTGGGGACAATAAAACTCAGTCAAAGCCAGTCAAAGTTTTGGATTGATGTCCCGGTGAGAAATTTGATTTTGTGAACAACTCCAAAGTTGTTGCTTCGGCCATTAATCATCCGTCCCTGGAGAAGGGAGCTCAGCGGAGCACAGGCCCCTTCTCTGTATCGCCACGACACACTGAAAGCAATGCCAGCGTTCTTGAACAATAGACGCCCTGACGTGACACCATTTTGTTACAGTGTGCAAACGCTTGTGTTTGTGTGTGAGAGCGAGAGGGCGGAGGGATGGGGGGGGAGGACGAATTCTTGAAAGTACAGTGACACCTAAAGGCCTAATCCTATCGGCCCTTCCTGTCTCTCACTCTCTCTCACTCACTAACACTTAAGTCAAGGACATGGTGAAATTTGGGGGAAAACTGATGAGTTTTCACTTTTACTGCACTTGATAGTTCCAAGCGCTTGTACGGGGCATCAAATTCCTCTCCTAATGACATGCCTGGGGCTGCCTGCAGGAAAAGTGGCATTTTCATCTTCCAACCTGAGCATCTGATTGGACATTGGGTGAAGGAGCCAGAAAATAGATGCAGTGCTGTTTAAAACTCTTGGTGGATTTGGAATCTATGTATGTATGTATGTATGGCAATGCCGATCCTGTTCTGTGCTCTTAAACTAATCACTTCTGTCTTTCTTTCTTTCTTTCTTTGCATTTTTTTGGTTTGTCTGTGTTTTTGTGCAAAGTGACAGTAAAGTATACTGTGTGAGATTTTTTGCAGCAAAGTTGTTGTTTTTTTGATCGAGCAAAAATGTCACAATTACAGAGATAGTACAAGCACACATTGTAATCATTAATTCAGAAAACAGAAAATGTAAACACATGGCCATCCTGTAACAGAGCCAACATGTCCTCATTGATAAAAATGTCAGCCAGTACTGGTAAATGTTAAATCATCATTTCCAGTTTATTTACCTGGCTGAAACTTATGTTTTAAACTATTTGTAAAGGGCAGACTGACATTAAAACTATGGAAAATAAGCAAAAAGACCAAGGCACCATGGTATTTAAATAAAAACATAAAGTACTGTAGCATTGAGAGACTAAAATACAGTCCAAAGTGCAAGTTGAAAAAAGCTAAGGTTATTTGTGGAAGGTTTTTAAGCTAAGAACATGTCACTAATGTACATCATTCAAAACAAGGAAACAGTGCAAAATTTTCTCAAAGACCAAATATTGAAACAGTGGAATATTTTGTTTTATTCTGCAATGCAAAGAAAATAAACAGGATTAATATGATGTAAAATGATACTGTGAAAATCCTTTCTACTGATCTCTAGAGAAAACTGCCACAATATAATTTTAAAATGTATTGCTTATTGCATTATATGCTCTAAAGACCACATATAAAGCCATGTCTTTTTGAATTATGTCTTACTATAACCATGAAAATGTCATTTTTTTTCTGCTGTTATATTTGTTTATAACACAAACAGTGCTCACGCAGTGTCTTCCTGTGTTTTCTCTGCTTAATACAGTATAGATCTGCTCGCGCAGCACACATTCCCCAGATGAACAGTACACTGTAGCGCTGCGATCCTCACCGGGCAGCCCTTTGATCTCTCCTCGTCTCCTGTGTCTGCTTTCACGGCCAGCTCTGCAAGCAAGAGCCAGTTTTTAATATGGCAGCACAGCCCGGGTCCCCAAGTAACAATAAACTTTACCTTCAACTGTCAGCAGGTCTTAATCACTGGGATTACTGCCGCACTAAATGTTGGATTCCTGTTAATATTCCTGCTGGTGAAAAAGGTAAACAGACCCAAAGAGATAAATATCGTCCCACACTCCTCCCTCCACAGAAATATCCTTTGGACTTCACAATCTCATTTTCATCACTTGCAAATATGGCACGGAAGTCAAAGAGGGGAAAGTGTCAGGCTCAGTTTCAATGAATGCAGACGGTAACAATGGAATTCTATTTTGGCAGAGGGCTTCACCCACAAATGTACAGTCGGTCTTTCTCAAAGAGGCTTCAGAGGATCTGTAATTCACTGTCCCACAAGGCACCATGCCCCAACTAATGGAGCTTCAGACGCTTGAAAATGGCAGCCACAGAGCACCCAGCAGCCTCTGAGGGCGACATGGACGCACCATCCATTTGGTGCAGTTTCCCTGAGGAGTGGAGGTGACAGAGACAAAACTGATACTTGTATTATCGTTTTTTATATAGTTGTTGATAGTTGTGGTGTGGCTCATTAGCTGCAGATGTTTTATAAATGTAATATAATTAGCAGTCTAGAAATTTGTCATGCAAATAATTGCAAGTGTTGATGTTAACTTTATGCCACCACTGCAGAATAAGTCTCAGAATACTTTAATTAAGGAAACACACCTTTTAGAGAAGACATTTATTGGTATAGGAATATGAAACATTTAAAATGAATTTGGATTAATACAATTATAGACATAACAGGCAAATATAACAAGACATGACAAGTAAAAAAAGGTTCCATATGAACAATACACTGTTCAAAAAAAATAATTTGGTGGATGTGAAATAATTTCAATATGCACAGTTTGAATGAAATTAAATGGTGGACCAAAGTACGAAACCTAAATGAAGAATGATGAGGTCCAATGAGAAGCAGCCGATCCCTCTCATACAAGAAAATATATTCCTCCTAAGCCTGAACAATGCTACTACCTGTCTCTCATGTTTCAAAGAAAGATTTTTTGGAGACTTTGTTTTATTAGTGGTAAAGTAGCAGACTCAGTCGCTCAGTCTGATGAGTTACTGGCAGCTAATGTTAGCCAGCAAAGGCTAACATCAGCCACCAGTAACTCACTAGAGAATGTTACATGATGTTAACTAGTGTTAGCACATTTGACTCTAACGAAACTAAATATATACAATTCAAAACAAGTCTTTTGTAAAAGTGCAGAGAAGTAATTTATGTGTCAAATGTATCTTCAGAATAGACTGGAGTCAATAATGCTAAAGAATGTGACAATAATCTAAATTATTTTTTATTTCTGTTATTGCATGAATATGTAAACAATCACAAATATTTCAAATATTGGCTACAATGTAAACATGGCCTCATAGTAACAGTATTAGAGATATGACTACTATAATTAAATGATCTCTGCTCTTTAAAGAATGACACATTATAACAAGCCCTGTATATAGTTAGACAGACGGATGGACAGACAGACCGAACGCTCAACCAACCAAACGCCATGTGTCGATAGATAGATAGATAGATACATAGATAGATAGATACATAGATAGATAGATAGAATATTTCAATTTGCATGTTCAATTTGACTAAAGTGTCATCACACACTGCGAAAATGGTGTGTAGTCTAGTGGAGTGTGGCGCGCTACTTCCAGAGTTAAATCCGTGCTCTGCTGGGTCCAAATATTTTACCATAGCTTAGTTGCTCCACTAAAATCTGCACTTGTGTGCACTCCATTGCCCCTTCATCTTGCTTTGAAAACACCACTGGATTACGGGCCGTTGTCTTAGGGCTCAGCCTGCTTGACTACTTGGCGACACGGGTCTGATGCCTGTGTCATGTTTTGGGAATAGCCAACAGAGAGAGAGAGAGAGAGAGAGAGAGAGACTTCTACAATTCAGTATGAGTACAGTCTCTTAAGGGAAGAAGCACTGCAGGCTCTGAAAGGTTAGGCCTGTGAACAAGTGTTCATGCATTTTCATCAACAGTGATATCATTCACAGGGAATGTGATTCAGGTTGGTTTGAAGGAATACATTAAGTAACAAGAGGCTGCCATTTATTTAGATTGTGCTGTATAGTCAATGTTTAGGCTGCGCATGGTTGAGCTCTGGTTACAGAAGCGAACTAGCTCTGTGTGCATTTGATTTCTTTCTTCATCCTCATTCATTCAATTGTATTCCATGGAAGTGACCCTACTTCATTTTTACCAGCATTCTAAAGCAGATTTGAATGTATGAATAAACCCATGCCTCCAAAAATAAATAAATAAAAATAAATTGAGCTGCATGAATATTTTTCATACATAACTTGTGTTTTACTTAAAAAGCAGGGGTTTCTCATACAGTTGTTTTGGGTGTTTTGAAGCAACGCTTTGGCGAGTAAAGCGAATATTATCAGGCTGAGACATTTCCATCACCCTACTCCTTTTAGCTAATTAAATTGCTATGAATCCTGCTATCACAGTGTTAGCACCACGGATATATGATGGCAGTCTTTATTGAAATGATTTCCATGGGTGTTTGTCTCACTGCTGGCTCTATGTCAGGCTTTTAGGAAGAGAAACCAAGGGAAAGAGGTGGTGGAGAGACAGAGGGGGCGTGGGGGGATGCAGGGAAAAGAGAATATGAAATTGATTAGTGAGCTGGGATGGAAAATAAAGACTTCATCAGGATCACTTTGTGCAGTCCGCATAAACGGCTGTGAAACAATGCAGTCTCCCTAATGAGGACAGAGAGGCAGGGACTGTGTGCATCTGTTGTACCTGCTTGATATTTGGTGTGTTGTGCCACTGAAAGCCAAGGAAGAGAGGAATCAGAAGAACACAAGTAGTTCACATTTACTTGTTCCACGACATTTTAGAAAACATTTGCTACTTTTCTCACCTTCAGGAAAACAAAAAAAAAATCCTTTTTAAATTCTCACTTGCCCATTTTTCAAGTCTCATCCAAGATTACAAGTTTAATTAATGTGAAAATCTGCAGTGGAAAACAGTAGTAGTTTTGTCTTTCTGAGGAACTGATATTATCGACTCACAAAACATGACTTGGTTTGTCAGCAACTGTTGCAGAAATTTGGGGTGGTTAGTAATAAAGCTGCAATAATTTGATATGCACCTGTCCCTAATAAGTCAGTGATTTCCAAACATTTTTGTGGGTGTGCATTTTTTTTAAATGACAATCATGAGTCACTTTGCAATAATTTTAATTGATCATGACTTCAAAATTGTACATAATTAAACATGCATTTATTTTTTCAAAAACTAGCCAACCAGCCATTTCTGAGCGATATATACAGTATTTGGCAAGTCAGCATGCTGTTTTATGCAAATGTAACTGAAAATATATGCTTTAAAAACTGAAAAGGAAAGAAGTAAAAACAACTGTAGTTTCACCTTATATGAATATGTGATGAGACGCTGTTCAGCCTCATCCGACAGGTAATAAAAGAATATTTTGAGATTTTTTTAATACCATTTTGTAGTTCATAGTTCATGTGCAAGTTAATGAATATGCACTGACATGATTACATTGACTGCACAAGTCTCAAGAAAATTGTCAGTGGCATCAATCAAAATCACGCTTCTTGTTTATTTTAAATGGTTAAAGTGAAAATTCATTTGCTGATGAAAAAAAAATCCATCACTTAACCTAAGGGGGTCTATTTTTTGGGACTGAAAGTAACTTATAAATTATATCCAAATGTCAGTAAAACAAGAGAAGGGGATTATTTTCATGTTCGCTCTGAAGTACCGTAACATTATATACTAAAAAAAACCTTAAATGAAAATCACAGTTATGGTTATATTTTAATGATTTTCATCTTTCATCTTCAATGGACTTTTATTTTTAAAAGTCTATTCAGTTCATACTGGTATTTTACTAATCCTCTGTTTCTTCCACCGTAGTATTTTTTAAGTGACGCCCATGAGCCTATATGCACATCAATTTGTTCTATATACATCTATATATTTATTTTACCCTAGGCACTGCTTCAATTCTATCAATCATTTTATCAATTTTACACTAAAAACTCACATATTCTTATAAATACAGACGTGGTGTTCTTCTAAGTAAACACTTCCTCCTTTGAGATTCAACAGAAAATCAGCCAGAGGAAATAAAACATCTGTTTCAGAGACTTTGGTCCCAGGGAGGTATTTACAGCTGACTTTTAGTGTTCACTCTCCCAGTCCTGATTCCTTGACATTATGGATTCAGTCTGTGCTTGGGGAACATTAACCTGTGCAGTACTCAAAAACACACACAAATCCAATTTGATTAACTTCAGTGGAGCTACAATAAAGACATAAACCCTCAAACACTGTGGCAGTCATTGACACATTTCCTAAGAAAATTCTTGCGGTAGAAAATACATTTCCTGAGCAATCACAACAAAACAAAAGAATGAAATATTTTCCATTTTCCATAATTTATCACTCCTTTAAAGCCACTTTAGCTCATCATCAGGGCGCTAATAACTGTGCAAGGCACTGTATTTATAACACTTCAATACACAAGGCCTTCATTTAAAGGGTAATTGTTAAGTTCTTATTATCAACACTGTGGACATTTGTGAGATTCATTAAACTCAAGTCTCCAACTGTGAAGCGATGATACACAAACTGGGGCATCTCGCAACAGCCAATGAGACCACAGCAACATGAGCTAAGCATCCAATCAGGAGCCCACTCTAGGTCATGCTGACGAATCACTCCAAACTTTTTTTTTCCTTCCTCCCCTCTGTTCCATCCTCACTTATCTCTATTCTGATGGAGTATTGAGACTGAATGGCTGTATTGCAACAGTGTTGCTCCCTCTCACACTTTCCACCTCCCCTGGTTATTTTGGTACGATGTAGAAAACTGCGGCTGACTCCTGGAAGAAACCCTCTGGCGACGGCTATTTATAGGGAAAGAGACACAGCCGCATTTGCATCTGGAGCTTATGAGAGAAAGACACGAAGAAAAGAATGAGAGAAGCATGAAGGATATAGTCAATTTTTGAAATAAATAATTTATCCCATAACCTAAGTCATTTTCTGTCCAGGACAAATAAAAGAAGAAAAGAGGAGAGAGAGAGAGAAAAAAATGGAGGAAGTGAGCTGCAGTGTAAAAGGAGACTTTGTCCGGATTCCCTTTTTTCTTGCCCATAAGTGAAAAAAAAACACCTTGAAATAAGACAGGCTGACCCAAATTGAATTAAATTGATTTGGATTCTCCTGAGCCTGCTTTTTCCACAGTGTACACAGTATTATCCTCCATTTCCTGTGCCAGTGTCGCGAGCAGTATGCATTACTCAGCTCCTTACAAAAATACTTGAGAGCTATATGCTATCGATTCTTGTGCTTCAATAATTGAGCCACCAATGCAGAACAATGATGTCCCTGTTGTTCCCATTTGTGCCGTTAAAAGTGGATCTCCCTGAAGGCCTGCTCCCGGGGAAAAAGCTGCGGCGTGGAATCACACAGTCAATGAATGATGCTTACTATGAGATCAGCAAAATAGTGGATGTGTTCTGACTCAGATGCTAAGGATGATCCATATAAAAATAAACCTGAATGCTGATTAAAGACACATATTTTTTTAGGATCCAGGTATGTGATGCAAAGAAAATGGAAATAAAACAAGAGAAGGGGGAAAAAAAAAAAACCCTCTCAGTGGCTTTGTGGATCCCAGACTTGGAGTCAAGACCCCAAAGTGGGTCATGAAACCACTTTTTTTTATTTTATCGACAATGAGCCACAA
>JAQQAE010001343.1:0-25933 GCA_029823295.1 Pseudamia nigra
AGAGTTAAAGGAGGAGATGAAGAAGGGGATGGAAAGCGATCACTGTCCTCCAGCAGCCTAGGACTATGCAGCAGAGCCAAGGGTGGATTAAGGGTTTGCCTGACCTAGACCTAATGATATTCTTTGTCATAAAGGAAAGTCTTAAGCCTAGTTTTAAAGGTATAGTGTGTCCCGCACCCACATTGTGAGTTGATTCCACAGGAAAGGAGCTTGGTAGCTGAAGGCTCTACCTCCCAGTATCGTTTTAGAAATTGTAGGAACCACAAGTAGGCCTGCACTCTGAGAGAGGTCTTTGATATAGGATGGATCCTTGTTGTTTATGGCTTTGTAAGTTAAGAGGATATTAAATTCAATTCTACATGTAGCTAGTATTGGGAAAAATATGATCTCTTCTTCTGATCCCAGTTAAAACTCATGCTGCAGATTTTTTATGTCTTATTTGGACATCTTGCCAATAGTGAGTTCCCATAATCCAGCCTAGATGTAACAAATACATGGATTAATTTTTCTGCATCCACTTGGGACAGTACATTCGTAATTTTGGCAATATTATGGAGATGAAAGAAGGCAGTTTTGGACATTTGTTTTATATGAGAACTGAAGGGTAAATCCTGATCCACGATCACCCCCAAGTTCCTCACAACTGTACTGGAATCTACTGAAATGTTGTCGAGATCAAGGAAGTCATTAGGGAGTGTACTCCTTGGATTCCTTGGGCCTAGTATAATTTCAGTTTTATTTTAGTTCAGCAGGAGAGTTGAAACTGATCCAGGCCTTAACGTCTTTCAGATAAGCATGGAATTTTGTTGAAGTAGCTTTTAATTCGTCTGGTTTCACAGAGAGATACAGCTGTGTTTCATCAGCATACCAGTGAAAACCGAAGCCATGTTTTCTTATGTCACCTAAAGGCAGCATGTATAGTGTAAAAAGTACTGAACCTTGTGGAACATCATAACCAACTTTAGATTGTGTGGATGACCGGTCGTTAATATGTGCAAATTGAAATCTTTGTGAAGTAATTTGGCGCAATACCTTTTAATCCCAGTAGGGTTTTTTCTGTGTAACAGAATGTTGTGATCGATAGTATTGAAAGCAGCATTGATATCCAAAAGTATAAACTTGTCCACTATCTGAAGCTAATAGAAGATCATTAATAACTTTCACCAGTGCAGTTTCAGTGTAATTTTTATGTTTTTATTTTCTGTGGGTTCTAAGGGGTTAATTTTTATTAGGTGATTTTGATTCCCTCTTGTTTTTATGCATATAGATTTATATCATTTATCTGGGTGGCGAGCAGACACAGTTTCTATGTAACTAAGTGTGGGTAACTGCAATGGAGAAGTGGTGTATAGGACTTCTTTCACTCTGCACCCTGGACTCGACTCTGGGTCATTTTATGCAGCTATTAAATTCAGCCATATTCCTAAAGAGCAGAGCAGCTCCATCCCACTTAGAATGGAGCTGCTCTGCTCATCTCTAGCTAACGGACCCAGCTTTCACCAGAAGGACTTCCAATTGTCTGTGTTTTTTGGACACCACTTCGATAGCCAGACATGGTTTTTTGCAAACTCACAATTCAATGTTGCACTAATTTTAGTAACTTCTGATTGCTTCAATTTGGTGTCATTACCACCGAAGTGAAATACAATCCTACTGCATTTACATTTACCTTTCGCTAGCAGTTTTAAATTTGATTTGATGTTGCCTGCTCTCGCCCCAGAGATACACCTGACTTGTGGCTGCTGACATTTTCACATTTGGGACTATTAAGCTGCCAACTGTAAGAGACTGTTCGTCAGTGGGTGTGTTGCTAAGTGGGGAGAATGTGTTCGAAATATGAACAGAGTGGTGACCCGTGGGGCTCCTTGGCACTATGCTTCTTAAAGTTACCCAGACACCCTGGAACCCCAGCTGCTTGGGTCTGTGCGGGGGACAACTAATACCTGACTTGCTAACTGGCTCCATCCAAGCTAATGGGCCTAGGCAGCTTGTTTTCAACCGAGCTGAGCCGCATTTCCAATTTGATAAGTCTAGCCTCCAGCGCCTGAAATAAACTATACTTAATGCAGATACGATGTTCTGTGAAGGAGGCAGACAATAAACTAAACTGACACACAAGAAAGCAAGAAAGAGGAAGAGGCAGGGGGAGATTTCAGAAGCACCGGGAGGAGCCATGCTAAGCTAGCAGACAGTAACCAAGATGAAAATTAATGTTGGCGATGTGGTTCTGAGGCTCGAGCCCGAGTGTGTGAACAGATGTCACCACTCAAGCCAGAGGAAACAGTTGATTGATCTGGAAAAACAGAAGCTACGAAGCTAGAACGAACACCAACAGTATGTACGCTAGCTCACCACGGAGGTGGGAACAAGCAGCAGCGAGTCTGGAACAATATTTTCGTATGAAAATAGGTGGTTACTACAAAGAGTGATTTCCATTTATTTTAATATAAATTATTCATTTTTAATGTAATTTTGGTTTTATGTAAGGATCAGATTTGCTTGAAATGTTATGAAAACAGAGCTATTGTTTCTCATTCGCCTGGCACGTATAGTCTGACTGGGATAGATTATATTTCTAGTTACTTCAATTACAGTACCAGTTACTTCTGATTCATATTGAGCTAATTGAGTAAAGTGAATACATGTATTTATATTTAAACATTTTTTCAGTGACAAAATCACGTCAGACCTTGTGTCTAAGATTGGAGATAAGAACTGGAAGATCAGGAAGGAGGGTCTGGATGAGACAGCAGCCATCATCTCAGAGGCAAAGTTCATCACATCCAACATTGGCGAGCTGCCTTTGGCCTTGAAAGGACGACTCAGTGATTCCAACAAGATCCTGGTTGGTACAGGCGAGGTTTAAGATGAAGCACCATATGGTCCCTGTGATCCTGAAACTTGTTTTTATTAACAAGTATTGCCATGTAGTACATTGTTTTGTGTGTAGGGGGAACTGCAGGAAACACAATACTCCTAATTCACATTAAGACACCAACACAGACAGACCTAAATTTAGTTCTGAATAGAGTTGAGCAAAACTAGTGGAATTGTTATAAGTTTAGTTTTTTTAGTAGGAAAGACACTTGTACCAGAATTCAATTTGTTTTTGCTCTGAATACACTAGACTACATTCTACAGGAACTCACTATGCACTAGTGCTGGGAAGTGTGGAACAGGCAGTACAGAGTGAACTGGGAAGCATGCCAGTAGCTGTACATATCACGACAATACATAATCATCCCATCTGTAATTTTATGTCTTTACGCTTGGTCTGACAGTTTACCATATAAAAGGATTTAGGTTTTTAACTTTAAGGTAGCTTTAATGGTTGGTACCGGTACAACATAATTTAAACTAAACCTTGACGTAATTGGGTATAAACAGTGATTGTCTTGGTGCAGCCTGTCTTGTTTGTTCTTCAGGTCCAGCAGACTCTGACTATCCTGCAGCAGCTGGCTACAGCCATGGGACCTGGACTCAGACAGCATGTCAAAGCACTGGGAATCCCTGTGATCACTGTACTGGGAGACAGCAAGGTAATAAAAGGTTGTACATACAAGAAGAGTGAGTGCGTATGTGTTGCCGCTGAATGATTAGGCAACACAATGAAAGCAACATATAAGACAAAATGATAGATGTGCACATGGGCAGGGACAACGTGATGGACAAAATTGGGTAAAAAAATAAAATGCAACAAGACATTAAATTGTTTCTTGTTGAGAATTTTAACAGTATCAGCCAAAACGCACAAGAAAAATAAATGTATATTACAAAAAGGAAACTTATTTTTGAGAGTTTTTCAATAAAAATACTCCATCTTTATTACAACTGCCACACAAACTAATCATATCTTGGTGTTCATCTTTAGGCCAATGTGCGGACCGCTGCTATGACGACACTCCACTCCTGGGTGGAACAGACCGGGATGAAGGAGTGGCTGGAAGGAGAGGATCTGTCTGAGGAGCTGAAGAAAGAGAATCCCTTCCTACGGCAGGAGGTACACACTTTGTATCTGGAGCCTTCAAGAAATTTAACCACACACTAGGGTTGTCACGATGCTAAAATTCCACACTCAATGTGAATACCGGGGAAAGCACTCGATACCATTTTTGATACTGCGGGGATAAAAATTACAAACACTTAAAAAAGCATAAAAAATACTTTTATTAACATGGAAAAACTCAACAAAAAACACAACTTTTTCAATCTAAATGAGGTAACAAAAAACCCCAAGACAATCACATTGTTTCACTTACTGCAAATAAATGCAGAATAAATAACCCAAATACAATGCAATATGACAATATTTTAAGATTTTGTGAGGCCTTATTCTTTTTACTTGGTGCAAATAATCCAAAAATCTAAAATTAACAATAGCAAACATGCTAACAACACTTGCCTGAGGTAGCACAAAAAGAAATTGGTTTTCTGAAATAATGGAAACTGCACAGAACAAAAATGGTAACAATGACAACATTTTTTGGTGCCTGAGGTAACAACACACAAAAGGAACAATATTTTGAGGCATTAAACTATACAAGTAAGCAACAACCAGTTAAAAGGAGCATCACACAGCTGACATGCTGGATTCTCACCTACACTTTTTTCAAAGGCATATTGAAAAATGCACATATTGATGCAAACTTTATGAATGGCTATTTGTTGCACCAACTCTAATGAGCAGTTTTACTACACAATCAGGGCTGTAAATTCAATGCGTAACAGTGAATCAGGAAAAATGTGAAACATTTTCAGGTACATTTTAGACCTGTCTGTGAAGATTCTCAGTTGTCCAGGTCATAGTATCCAAGGCGTGTGGTTTTCCTTCTGTCGACTGGACTGGAAATTTGGTTTGAAGACGTTTTTTGCTACCTATCCAGGAAGTTTCTTCAGTTCTGAAGGAAAACCACACGCTTTGGAACAGCCCCCGTGTTTTTACATTTTAACGATATTTAATAACCTGATGGAATTCATCATAATGTCCAGGGTGTCAGTCCTTCGCGTTTGGCCAAGTTAGTTGTGCCGCTCGATTTCGTTACCACCGCTTTAAAGCACTGTTTGCACACAGGCTTGTTGATCTTTCAGTTGCCCTTCTTCGTTTGCCTCGTATGCAAAATATTTCCAAACAAGGCTTTTGGCTTTTTCGTTTTTGACCAAGGCTGCCTTGTGTGGACCTCCTGCAGCCATACTGTCCATATTTGGCGGCAGAAATGACAACGAGCCGGGTCACAGTGAGGGCTCTCTGGCTGCCTCCCTGCTGCAGCCTGTCGACTGCATGTGGACTGTAGTATCGATACCACAGCAAATTAGTACTGTATCGGATACATTTGAATATCAATACTTTTCAGAGTATCTGTTTTTGACAACTCTACCGAAACCACAAATTGGTGACTTTTAAAAAAGCTTGCTTTATTGATTTTGTTCATTTTCTTGATTATTCTGGCCACTTTTTATCAATTTGATTTAATGTTGTAAAAACCACACCTGCATTAAATCAAATTTGGGGGAAAAAAGAGAAATCTTCATTCTTGTACATATTTTACATTTAAAATGCTGCACCATATAAATTCACATTCAGTAAAGCTTGGAGAAATTTTGGCAGGTCTTAAGTTGAGACAGCTTTGGAATGACTAGTCTGCAGTATTCGGAAATGAGCTATTCCATTGTCCTTCTGGCTAGAAATAGTAATATGTGAAACTGTTTTCTTCAGGTTTTAGGGTGGTTGGCGGAGAAGCTTCCCACACTAAGGACAGTTCCAGGTGATTTGATGCTGTGTATCCCCCAGCTGTATGCATGTCTTGAGGACAGGAATGGAGATGTGAGGAAGAAGGCCCAGGACGCCCTGCCCATGTTCATGATGCACCTGGGTTATGACAAAATGAACAAAGCTACTGGAAAACTCAAAGTACTTACCATGATTCTTTGCTTCCTGGAATATGTATGATTGTTCATACTGCTTGACTACATGCTGTCTCATGTCAGTCACAAGCATGTGCCTCTGTCCTCGTCTTCCTGTAGCCTGCATCTAAGGATCAGGTGGTGGCCATGTTAGAAAAGGCCCGAGCGGTGATGCCAGCCAAACCTGCAGCTCCTGCTAAAGCTGGAGGAGGGAAGGAATCAGGCCGAGCTGCTTCAGGTTTGTGTTATGAGTTTGATGTGTTTATCATTGACCTGTCTCTCACGGTTTAAAAATATACAGCTATTCCACACTTTTCTGTCTACCCCATAGAAAGGTAAAAAGAATGGTTAGTGTTAAAAACATTCAAAACTAGAAAGTGCAGACCTTTGCCAAAGCAGCTCATTTCCCCATATGACATTAGGGCCGTTGTCCACAGGGAGCCCTGTTGGTGCTGCAAAGGTCCACATGTTAGGGGTGGAGTGGGCTTTAATTGAATGACATTCTAACACACATTGCACTTTTAAGTTAACTGTTTAGAGTCTTTTCTCACATAGTCACAGCTTAACCATTGAGTTTGAGCTGCTTGCATCTGTGGCTGCATCACAGCAACACGTTAAAATGTACTTTTCACACAGTAACATTTCAAACTGTAATGGATCTTCTGGACGTTCACTTCCTTCATAAAATCATGGAAATCCTTCAGAGTTAGATCATAAACTGAGTTGTCAGTCAGTTTCTCCTCCATCCTGGTGCAGAGACCTTTTAGTGTTGTGTCCCGCCACTTCTCGATTTGATTGATTGGCGAGTGAATGGGGAAAACTGGGCATTGAAATGCCCAGCACGCAGCGATTCAGTGCAAAATAATGCTGAGATGGTGATTCGGATCACAACCAAAATGTAATCATCTGTTCCTTGTCCCATTTCACACCTTTCCTGAAAATTTCATCAAAATACATTTATTACTTAATCACGCTAACTGACAGACAAACCCTGGTGAAACCATAACCTCCGCCACTCCTTGGTGGCTGGTTGCCATGGCAGACACTTCAGGTCAATTAACTCCCAAACCACCAGACTTAAACAGCTTCTTCCCCTGGGCCTTACAGACAATAAATGAGTTGCAGTATACACCAATACCGCAATATAATGCCAATACCGCAATATACATTTATGAACAGTACTGGTACAATATTTTAATGCCTGCTTTTTTTTAAGTACGTGTTATTTTTTATTGGTGTTTTACCATAGGTGTTTATTTGTTTATTTTTAGCAGCCCTCAGGAGTCATAATTTTAGTGTATTTCGTAGTGTGTATTAATTGTAATGATGATAACGATTGTATTGTATTAGCCTGTTACATGTTGCTTTGCAGCTTCCAGGTCTCAGCCAGCCAGTGAGGACTATGACAGTAAACCTGAAGCAAAGAAGGTTAGAGGAGGAGGAGCTGCCAAGAAGGTAATAAATATTCAATTTCTCTGTAAGGAAGAATGGATTCAGAAATTTTGTTTTTTAGTTTGCTAGTCGTTTATCAGCCCTTTTGTTA
Organism: Pseudamia nigra; assembly: GCA_029823295.1. Taxonomy (NCBI): domain Eukaryota; kingdom Metazoa; phylum Chordata; class Actinopteri; order Kurtiformes; family Apogonidae; genus Pseudamia; species Pseudamia nigra. The sequence goes on from JAQQAE010001343.1 coordinate 7,445, forward strand.
GGACCAGTGTGTTTTGTTCACACCTACACCATTTGTATCAGTTAATGTCAGTTCATTGAGCATTGTAGACCATAGAGACATAACACATTTTATGCTTTGACCAGTCAGTGTCATTTCTAGTTGATAATGCTCAGCCATTCCTCAAATTTGGGTATGCTATATGAGCAGAAATTATTCAGACACAGGCAGTTGGGGGATAATAGTGACTTAAAATAATTGAAAAACAATATGATTTGAAATGGGTGATATTTTTTTTTTTTAATTTTTATTTTTTTTAATGATTTGGTTTTGTAACTACATTGGTGTATGTTAATAGGTGACAAAAGTTTTCCTTACTGATCCCAAGTCTATGGATCTGTCAGTGATATGGATATCCAGTATCCAGCATATTTATGACCCTGTCCATTCCAGAGCTGGCAGTGGGTTGTCCAGTAACCAGAAGGTTGGAGGTTCAAATCCCTGTCCATCCCAGTCATTGTCATCAAGACATTTCACCCACCTGGCCTTGCATGAATGTGAATGAATATTTGGTCGTGGTGAGAGAGGCCATTGGTGTGAATTGGCAGCTACATTTCTATCAGTCTGCCCCAGGGCAGCTGTGGCTAGATTCCCACCACCAGGACTGAATGGATTCAGTGTAAGCACTTTATGAAGGAGACATGAAAAGCATATAAATCCAAGTCATTAATGTTATTATTAATACTGACCAGATAAACTATGAAGTATGCTGTATTCATACTGTATCCAAGTCGAAGTAAAATGTAGAAGTACACCTTTTTTGATTGGTATCTTCTGTACTGTTTTGACTATTTTTAGGGTTGTACATCTGACTGAGGGCCCATATCGCAAAGCAGGATTAAGAGCAATTATTTATAAGAATCAGGCAGGCTGTGATAGTGACAAACATGGATTGTGATCAAACTGGACTGAATTCAAGTAGCACCAAATGAACAACCACCAATTTTTTTTTGACTGAACTGTCAGCTGACTTTACTAGAGCTCAGATCCGAAAATGGCAAAATTTCAAATTTGGCCCATATGTAGATTTTTCAAATGGCTGTTCTTTGATGCACAAACATTTCCCAAAGATGATTCTTACTATTATGTGCTGTATTAATTGAGTTCTCAATTTGTGACACGTTTCAGTTTGGGGAATGTTGTGCGCTGAATATAGGTGGCGCTGTAAGTTACACATTTTTTAAAATTTCTACATTTTGAAGTTCATGCCATGAATTGCATGTACACCCCCCCCCCAGTTTCTTTTTATGATTTTTGGATAGTTCATTACATTGTCGATCAGTAGACATAAAAAAAAAAATCACTGGGGGTGATGCGCATAGGCCACCGGGGGCACCGAATTTGGTGAAAAGGCTAATTTTGACTAACTTTGGTGCGCCTATTTAAGTGATTTCTTGTTTGAGAACAGGTGTGGCAGTAATCAGTCCTGGATGTGGCTGGATAAGTTGAACTCAGCTTTCCAAAGATGTGATTTAAACCACAGTTCATTTATGCTTCAACAGGGGGCAAGCACTTTTTCTGACAGGGCCATATAGGTTCGGATTTTTTTCCCTTTAAAAATAAAAAACGTTTTTAAAAACTGCATTTTGTGTTTGCATGTGGCATCTTTTGTCTAATTTTTAAATTTGTTAATCTGAAACATTTAAATGTGACAAATATACAAAAAAGTAGGAAATCAGTGAGGGGACAAGAACTTTTTCACAGCACTGTATTCCTTTTGTCTGAGCGTGCTTTATGATGTGGGCCCCAGGTTTGTCATCTGTGTGTCATTTATTCCATGATGGTTTTTTTTTTTTCCCCTCCCACGTGCCCAGCTCCCCTCCCCTCCTGAGGAGACTGCCTCCTCCCCAACTCCTCCTCCCTCCAAGGACAAGGACTGTAATGCTAGTAAAAAGCCCCCTGCCAAAGGGAAGGCAGCTGCTGGCAGTCAGCAGGTAGATCCGCAAAAACAGTCCTCAGGGCACTCAGTCCAGTCCAGCTGCTGCTCTCAGTTCTACATCACCAATATCACTTTCAAACTTTTACATCAGTATTTCAGACAACTGTGATTTTTGGGTTACTGTGAAAACACACCAATTAGCCATAACATTATGACCACTAACTTGTGATAATTGTTTATTATTATTAGTACGATTATTCTTTCTTCTACTGGATTTCTCCACCAGGTAAGGTGGTGATTTTTTTTTCATTTAAACCTGCTGCCCAGATGCAGAGGCAGCAGATGTTTGTTTATAAATATTTTATAGATGTGTCAGGTCCCTGTGCGTGTATTTATGCATGAGGAGCTGAGCTATGACCCACCTTTTCCAACCGCACCAGGGGAGCGAGCGTGGTTGCCCATGAATGAACCAAATGTATATGATACATGAAACTCTTTTCCTGCTGCCACTAGTGTGAATAAACAGAAAATCACCACCTTACGTAAGGGAGAAAACCAGGAGGTGTTTGTATGTGACCAAAAATGAATCAAATATTAGCCACCAAGTCAGTAATGTGATATGTGCAACATGATTTCCTACGTACAGACATATCCACACCTCAGCTGGAACTGTCAGTTGCGGAAATGATTTCAGTATGTGTATAAGCAACTTTCGAACATTTTGAGCACATTTCAACATACTGCGATAATACTGATAACTGTGCTAATTTTGGTCTCAATAATCGTAATATGAATTTTTCACTGTTTTTCACATATGTAGTGTAATGTACTGCCAGTTATTAGAGCACACTTTCAGAGGTTTGGTAGACCTCACACCTTGGGTTGGAGCTGTTCTGGCATCAGAAGGGGGAACATGCACAACATTATGTGGTAGTAATGTTTTTGTTCCCTTACATCTTCTACTGTATTGAGATCCAGTTGTCCTTCTGTCCTCATGGAGTTCTGTCCAATGCCAGACCAGGACCACCAAACAAGATCCACAATTTTGGAGATGCTTTAATCTGGCTGTCTTGACATCACAATTTGGTCCTCGTCTAGGTTGCTTTCATCCTTCAGCTGTAAAAATTGGAGATAATGGCTTGTCTTGCTCTTGGTGGTTCTGCTGGGTTTACTTTCTGTATAGTCTTGAGGTCTCGGCCTTGAATTGTGAAGCGCCTTGAGATGATTGTCGATTATAATTGGTGCTACACAAATAAAACTGAAGTAAAACATTGTTCATTTCATTGAATGGCCTTTTTATTAGTTGCGTATTTGCATAATTTCACCCCTTAACAGCGAGATGACAAAATAAAATGACTAGAAAAGAACAGAATAATAATCCAAATGAACAGAGATTCACAAAATAAACAAAATATGTAGGTGTTTAATGTTAATTCTCAAAATTTTGGTGGGATCAGCAATGTTCCCTTTTCTTGTCGCAGTAAAGTGCCATGAGGTGTGGAGCTGATGAGCAGTACGAATGGATGGACAGTGTGCCAGTGGGCTCTTCTTAGTGGGACAAATGTTAACCCCCATCTGACCTCTCCCACTGTGCTTGGCTCAGTCTAACCCTGCATCTACCTCGTCACTAATGTTCTCACTAAAATGAACAGCTGTGTGAATAAATCACTGCACTGGTTACACTGTGGACGCACAGGATTTCCTCTTAACTAACAATTGTGTTGACTGAAGAAAAACTCTTAAAGCAGAACCTGAATGCACTGGTGAGAAAATGGGTTCATGCCACTTCATAGATGTGTGTACTGCATGTTCAATGTCACGTTTGCTCTCTTTTGTGGGCTATGCTGTGCCAGTTCAACAAATTTTTAGGATATGCCACACACTTTGGTTTAAAAAAATTTGGAATTTTACCAGTCAAGCCTTATTTACCTGTTTGGCTAAATTTACCATTTCAGTGCATTCAGATAAGGACTTTTCAAGATATGGCCAATTAAGTGAGGTTTTGGCGCAAAAATCACATACCATAACAGGCCAGCACATTCTCATTTTTAAAATGATGCTGTGATTATAGCTGTTATGCTGTACATATGGCTGCCTAGCCATACATACAGCATTGAGGTGGCACTCAATCGTAATGGAAAACGACCTGGTCGAGTAGCGCAGAGGTGAGTTGTACTACAACTGTGTAATGGAAAAGTGGCACTACACTATATTTGGAAATGACAAATTAGCCCCATAATTGGGATTTTTAAAAAAAATGAATGCAGCACATGAAGAAAATTAGTTTTTAAATTTCCATAATTTTTTTTTTTTTTTTTTTCCATACACTCCCTGAGGGAGTTGTGGCTGAATGAAAATCTGTTCCGAAACAATTTTTTGGGGAATGGAGGAGAATGTTACCGAAAAACCACTAAACATGGGCAAGTGTGATTTTTGCCATTTCTGAAGGGCTGGGTTGCATACCAGTTTTGATAAGTAACACATCTTTTGGTATATTCTCAGACAACAGATGAGGCTTTATCCATCCATCCATTTTCTACCCCCTTAAACCTCGCAAGGGTCGGGGTGTTGGGGCCTATCCCAGATGAGTCGCCAGTTCATCGCAGGGCTAACACAGAGACAGACAACTTGGTCACCAATTCACATGTGCATCTTTTTGGTTGTGGGAGGAAGCTGGAGTACCTGGAGAGAACCCACACAAACACGTGGAGAACATGCAAACTCCACACAAACGATTGAACCTAGGACCTTCTAGCTGTGAGGCACGAGTGCTACCCACTACACCACCGTGTCACCCTAAGGCTTTATCATGATGCAAAATTTCATTTTCCTACGCCATGCAGCTGTTGAGATGATGACGTTTGAAATTAATATTCACCATTTTTGCACCAAAATCTACACATACCCATCTCATCCAATTGGCTGTATTTAGCCAATTGGATCAATAAGGCACACCTGGTAAGATTCTCAGATTTTTTTTTTTTTAAACTGTAGTGCATCGGGCATTTGTTGAAATGGCATGGAATGATCCTTGTTAACCGTGAACATAACTTTTTTCCCTGCTCTAACAGTCTACTTGTCCACGCACATTGTGCACTGCCTTCTACTTTGTGACGTATAGAACCCAACCTCACTTGAATGTTTCCCGTCATCATAGGGTCCTGCTGGCAAGAAGCCTGCAGCTAAAGGGCTGAAGGATGATGAGGATAAGTCTGGGCCCATCTTCATCCTCATCCCCAATGCCAAGGAGCAGAGAATCAAAGAGGAGAAACAACTGAAGGTATGAGTAGGGATCGGAATTGGTAAGAATTTAGCCATTCTGATTCCATTATTGATGCTGCTTATTGATTCAAACAATTCTCTTATCTATTCTCACTGGTTGAAGGAGTACAAAGAGGCCTATTTTTACTATTACATTTGTTTATATTTTCATCTCTCAAGCAGTACATAGAAAATATTCTCATCTATGTACCTTTTACCACAAACCTAGTCACCGCTCGGTGACATTCATTTATTCTCTTCTCAGTCGTGTCCTTCCCTGCCTCAGTGAAAATAGTAATAAGTGCACCGGTCTGCCTCTGGCAGTCATCTATCTACATTTAATGAATGAAAACGGGGGTTATTTTTCTAGGGAAAGCAATTTCTCACTACCGATCTAACGGTGCTTAGTAACGCAGTAGACAGAATCTGGAGGAATGCTGATGTGAGTTGTGCTAATGTAACTTCTGCTGCCTTGCAGGCTGTCAAATATGTATTACATGAAATGGCATGCTGGGTCTATAAATGTGTTTTGGATGTTTTCTCCCTTACATGACATGACGGCTTTGCAAGTATTGCAAGAGGCCCTGCTGTTGTCTTTGCATATAAAATATCACCAAAATTTTGAATGCTTCTGCCTGATCGACATGTTGAATACATTGTCAGTAAACCAGGGCCGCGTGTGTATGACGTCATTGCGTACATGAAGGAATCGATGGCAGAATCGTAAAAGCAAGCACTATAATGATCCCAAGGAATAAAAACTTAAGCATTTAAGCATGGCAAAAGTGTCCAAAAAAGGAATCTGCACAGGGGCAAATCATAGACTGTATAGTATATATTAGTGGACATGGTAACTATAGTAACATCACCCTTTGGTTTTTGAACCAACGTTTTGAGGCCTGGATGACAATTAGGAGCCAAAAACAAGACATGACCATATTCGGTGCCATCATAGATTGTAAGCTTTTTTTTTTTTTTTTTTTTTTTTTTTAAAGCATTTTGGTGACTCATTTCTGACCTTTTTTGTAGCTGTAGGTGTCCTATAATTGATTTTACAGATGTCTCCTATCATTGAGGTCTACAGGATTGGCTCATGGTTAAAATCAGAGGTTGATTTATGCAGATAAAGCCTATTTAGAGATTTTGTGCATGCGCTCGTTCCTGCCTTATCTGTCTGCACGAAGGGATATTACTGCAGTGTATACAGAGGGAAGGCTACAGAACGGAGAACAGCCTGGGGAAATACTTTTTTTCAATTTAATGACATCCTTACAGATGAGGCACTTTGTTTACGGGAATACTTGTAGTTAACGTGGCATAGTTGCCTAAATGAATTGGAGGCACATCTATGGCTGCCTCAGAACAAGTGAAGACGTGATTTCCACGCGTTAGTTTCCAAGCTGTAATGGGTGCTGTGGACATCTAGCTCCTTCATAAGATGGTGGAAATCCTTCAGTATTGGATCACAAACTGTTGTCAGTTTTTCTCATCCATCACAGGAAGTATCCAGTGTACACTTCACTGCACTAAGTCCCTCCTTCTTGATTTGATCGGTTGTCGAGTGAGCATTGACAGTGGTGGCCTAGAGGCTAGAGAAGCAAGAACGTTGTTAGACAGACAAGAGAGTTTGGTGGAGAAGGTGAATGCCACTACCGGTTCACCACCGTGGGCCCTGAGCAAGCCCCTTAACCCCCAAATGCTCTGCAGGCACTGTACAGTGGCTGCACACTGCTCCTCAGGGATGGGTCAAATGCAGAGGTCAAATTTTGTGAGTGAAGGTAACTTAACATTGATGAAAGGAAACAAAACAATGGCAGCACTAAACACTCAATGTGGACACAAGCTGAGGAGTTTCATCTTTTATTTTCCTGCAGATCTTGAAATGGAACTTCATCACTCCTCGGGATGAATATGTGGACCAGTTGAAAACCCAGATGTCGACATGTTTTGTGAAGTGGCTGCAGGATGAGCTCTTCCACTTTGACTTCCAGAGGCATGTTAAGGCCATTGGTGTGATGATTGAGGTATTGGCTACACCTCATTTTGCCTCCTGATGCTGCAGCTTTGATATTTAGTGGTATTTTACAGCATTTGTATTTAACAGAGGTTGGAGAGTGAAAGTGAAGCCACTATCAGCTGTCTGGACCTCATCCTGAAGTGGTTTACCCTGCGTTTCTTTGACACAAACACCACAGTTCTGATGAAGGTGCTGGAGTATCTGAAGCTCTTGTTCAGTATGCTGAACACTGAGAACTACCACCTAACTGAGTATGAAGCCAGCTCTTTTGTGCCCTACCTCATACTAAAGGTACACACTCCACCTTAAACACACACTAATAAATGCTGCTTTTCCACTGATTGTATTAGCTCAAGTTGACTTGGCACACTCGGTTCACTTTTGTCCATTGTAGAAGTTGAAGAAACCGTGTGTATTACGTTATTATGGAAGAGATGACATAGATGCAGCGTTTTATCATTATAGATGACTCTGTTGATTATTTTATGAAATAGTTGAGTATTTCTCTAAATACAGTATGTGATGTAAAATAACCCAGGAGGACCCCAGAACACAGGAATGTGAGGGTCTTCTTGTTCATTGGTCGTATAAACAGTGTGTTGAACTTTGTCTTTTTTGGACTGAAAGGAAAAATAAAACGAATATGTATGTAAACATAATAATTGAGATAAAATGTTAACAAGGTTACCCCCCCCCCAAAAAAGTGCATTGGTATAATGAGTGTTTATCACACAAAGTATAGTTATTATGATACAAAAGTATTATATATAAACATTTTAAATGTGCTGATGCCATAAGTGACTAGAGTTGATGTGAACTGCACTTATGCTGTTGGTGGGAAAGTACCTAACAATTGTTGCTGCAAAGCTCACCTGGCTGTACTATTCCATCTTTAGGTCGGGGAGTCCAAGGATGTGGTCCGGAAGGATGTGCGGGCCATACTGACCATGCTGACCAAGGTCTACCCGGCATCCAAGGTCTTCCCTTTCCTCATGGATGGAACGAAGTCCAAGAACTCCAAACAGAGAGCTGGTACTGCATCAGAATCACACACTGCATACTAGTGTTGTCACAGCACCTGCTCTTACACCAGGACTAATGGAACATGATAGAAATACATGAAAAACAAAAACTGTTTAAATAGCCAATGTAGGTCAAAAATGACAAATATCCATCATTCTATGCCGACTCACCCAAACTAGAAAATATTTAAATGTCACAAGTTGTTTTTACTGGATTATGTTACAATTACCAAGCATTCGCAGAGCCTATATAGTTTGAAAAATCATAACTCATTATTACTGTTTTCATACTTACTTGAAACTTGTCATAATTATGAATTTCAAGTTTATGAATGTATGAATTTCCCAGAAGGAATAAATAGTTTATTCTATTGTTGACCACAATAATATGTCTGTGGCGACCCCTGAAGGGAACAGCCGAAAGGAAAAGAAGAAGAATCGTAACTCGTAGTTGCCTCTTCCAGACTTTAACTGTTTGTGTTTCATTTGTGTTCTCAGAGTGCCTCGAAGAGTTGGGATGTTTGATAGAGGGCTATGGAATGAATGTCTGCCAACCGACTCCGGCCAAGTCACTGAAGGAGATAGCAGTTCACATTGGAGACAGAGACACATCTGTGCGAAATGCTGCACTGAACACTGTGGTAGCAGTTTACAATGTGTGCGGGGACCAGGTTTACAAACTGATAGGAAATGTAAGATGCCCACTTCTCACATGACACCTCCACTCTGCATCACATTTTACAAGTTGCGGAAGCAAATAATTTAAAAATGAATCATATATTGCTTTTTATCTTAATATTATCCTAACATTATTCAGATTAGTGTCACGTTTCCTCATATTTCAAATGTTTTACTTAAAAAAAAAAAAAATCAGAGTTGTATTTTAATGTTTGTCTTTAGCTGTCAGAAAAGGACATGAGCATGCTGGAGGAGAGGATCAAACGCTCAGCCAAGAAGACTCCTGCAGCTCCGGCCAAACAAAATGCTCCAGAGAGGACTCAGAGAGACCATCCAGCCAATCCCAATGCCACCTTCCTCCGCAAGCCTGCCCAGGAGGACCCCAACAAACTCAAGTAGGTCATCTGAGAAACGGGGCTAAAAGGCAACCCAAGAGGTGTTGGTTAGTGCACTGAACCACAGGGTTCTATTTTGTAAAACAGGGCTGAGTCACGCCAAGTCCACCATAATATTACTTGACCACAATTGTATGGAGCATTATGGAAAATATGCCTGAAAGTCCCATTCATAATCCACCCCTATCGCATTTTGAAGTTTCCCATACAGGGCCTTAGTTGTCGGCTAAAACAAAATTTCAACCAGGATTTGTTGAAATGGCTTTCTTAGACATGGATTAAAATAGGCTGAGACTTGTCTGTCTTTTGAATTAAATAATCTGATTTCTTGAAGGAAGACTGGCGGTATCTTATTTATTTTTCTTTTTGGGAGACAGTTACCTTGACATGTTTTGGTTACTTCCTGTAACTTTTCTCAGAAGGGTCACATGATGTCGCTGTGACGTGTCTTATCAGCTGTTCTTATGCAGGCGTGTCAGACAGCGGAGGATGATTGTGCCCCCACTGTCTCACCTTGCGGAAGGATGGCATCCCAGGTGTGTGACGGGGTGTATGATCCCTCATCCCTGTTGATAGTCCTTGGGGAAATGTTCCACTCCAGGTTTTCAGAGTACCCTGCCCTTTGCACCAGTCAGGCTTGCAGTAGATGATCTGAGACTACCTAGGTTGGGACTAGTTAATCTGAAGTTAAGTAAGATCTCAGAAAGCCATTGTATTAGTATGGATTAAATTACACCAGATTAGTTTAGTCCTGGTTTTACTTATGCTGTGAACATGAAACTGGCCCATAAAGTCTATGCTACAAAGTAAAAGCTGTGAAAATGTGAAGTTGCCTAGTGCAGTTGGCTCTGAAAAATCAACAAAATGGACAACGGGAACAACAAGTCGCTTTGAATTTTTAACATTTTGACATTTCAACTCAACCTGTCATTGTCAAGCTTAAGTGCATTAGTTCTACTTCTTTGAGGCAGTGGAATTTAAAACAAGACCTTTAATGTAATTCGACTTTGTTTAACATAAAATGCCTGTGTGTGTGTGTGTGTGTGTGTGTGTGTGAGTGAATAATTATCAAATGGCAATGAGTGTTCATATTTACATAAATTCTTCAGATAAATCGTAAAATCATTCAGAAAGTAAATTCTAACCCAATATTAAATGCAAAAGTTGTAATTTTGTTTTTCACATTAGAGAAGCACATGGTACATTTCAGATTTTTTTTTTCTTCTACACTGAACTGTAGTCTGATCGTACATACAAACTGAAAAGCACACAGTAATTAGGCTTTAGATGAATAAATCAGCACTTTTCTCTTGAGGTATAAAATAAATGGTGTTTTTATATCTGAGGCTGCAAATGAAGAGTCAGGTGGTACAGTTACTACATTAAGCATCACATTATCACTGGTCTTGAAAAGGACTTTTTCCATGCACGTTTTCATTTTCTTAGGCAGTCTCATGTTGAGTGTGGGGTAAAATCCAGAACTGACTTGGACTTGTAGAGCTATGTTGGTCTAAAGGTCTAAAATGTTCTCATGATAAACATTTTCAGCTCAACTGATATTAATTACTAAGATAAATGTCAAATTATTAGTTCACTCCAATTTAAAGGTTGAGATTTTATCGTGAGTGGAAGCTGAAGAAACCAGCTGATGATAATTTGTGGTGAAAAACTTTGTAAAAAGTGCAAAAAAGACAAAAGTTCAAATGTACAAAATGTAAGAGATGCACAGAGATAAAAAGATTAAATATATGTAACAAAACTATATAAACATAGTTAATATGACAAAAACTAAAATAAACTATGTACAAGATGGTTATTTGTGGTTCGAAGCACTTCATGGTCAAATAAACATTTTATAATGATGTGAAAATATACATATGGAAAGTAAACTAAAACAAAAAAAAAATCTTGAAAGTGTCACTGTAAACAAAAACACAAGTGCAACAAAATATAGATTGCAGTAATAAGTGTTTGATTGCCCTGCATTATATGTATATATTGTGGATGCACAATGAGTCACACCCTAACCCTTCAAACTGTTTACTGCTTGTCCTTCTCTTCTCTTCTGTGGAGGCATTGCATGTTTGGTTGCTCTCTCAGACTCCATCAGTTTCAAATCCTCCTGACTGTCTTTGAAAGCAACCTGTGTGCGCTTTCTGTCTCTTAACCCATCATCTTTCTTCCTGTGTGGTTTCCTCCTCTTTTCTGCTCTGCCCACCTACCTCGGAGCAGAATAATGTACCGCACATATAGGATGTGAGTACTTCTACCTCCTCCTTGTTAATCTCTTCTGTGTGTCATTAAAACGGTTTCCTTCTGCACGGTCTAATCATCATTCATAGACACAATGAGCAGACATCCGAGTCATAGTTGTGCTTCTGCATAGTTGGGAAGACTATGTAAAAGCAGGTAGGTCGAGCACTAACTGCTGGTCAAACTATCCTGCTGTAACTTTCCTGCTGCCTCATCACTCCTTCAGTCCTATGTCATGTTTAGTGTCCATACATAATAAGCTGCCCTCTGCTTTGTCTTGTAACCACAGCTGTACTTGCCTCTATTGCTTATGTCCTTAAAGGATCAAGAACTCATGTTGTTTAGCCCCTGCTTTATGTGGTGTGTGTCACAATTTTAGATTATAATCAGAGTTTACAAGAACAAGGTGTGAAGCGCTCAGACATGTCCAACGTGAAAAAAGACTTGCATGTTTTTAGCACAAAAGAGTTTTGTCAAGTTTTGGTTCTTTCACACAGCAGTGTGAATGAACGCAGAGTTTTGAAACTGTGTTCCAGACTTTTGAAAGTGCCTTAAGCTCCACTGTAAACTGTACAGTATGCACTTTCTCTGAGAACTGCATCCTCTGACGCATGCAAATTCTGGTTTCAGTCAGTTGACTTGACCACTCAGCTGTTTGTGCTGATTACACCACTGGCTATTGACCAGGGTGCATACTACGGAGATTCCAGTTTTTGCAGATCTGTGTGATTTTTATTTTTTCAAACACAAAGGAATATCTGTTCTGTTTTTTAACAGAACTGTTTTATGTACACAGCTAGCATTTTCACACCTCAAAGTCTAAATGAACATCCATGTTCATTTTACATTGTATACATGTTGTCATTTGGGTTTGTGTGCGCTGCTTTCTGTCTGCACTGAGACATTACCTAATGTGCTAACATTGGTTACTACGAAAAGTTTTCAAGCATTTAAAACTTGGGACTTTCATCAACTCGAACCATTTGAAAGAAATTTTGAAAAAATCTTGAAAGGGTGTTTTTTTTTTTTTTTTTTTTTTTAAAGAAAACTGTTTACTGACTTTTACCTGTATGTGGTAAATTGGCACCAAATTAGGTGAGTTTACACTGCATTTTCCCCCATGTTAAGTAGAAAGAATGTATTGAATTTTAGGAATTTCTCTTATCCTTTAACCTAAATAGCCAAAATCTAGTCCGCCATAGTTACTCAGGAATTGGCACCAAAAACAAAGACAATTTTTCTAAAATTGTGGATGCTAAACTACAAATGGACAAACACTGGCACAAACATTTATATTCATGCTGTGCGATTTGGTGAAAGATGTATTGTGTCTGATGCTGGGCTCGAAACTTACTACATTGTTATCAAGGAAAATACACAAACCACTCATTTACAAATGTCTGGTCAAACATGTAGACTAGCATAAATAAAATCCAAAAGCTACAATTAAAAGAACTTAAAAAATGCAAAGCAAATTTTGAATTTCACCATTTATCAGAAGTTGTGCTGTTTTTCCACCCTAACCTCTTCAATCTGGACTTTTTGTTTTTTCAAATTTTGATTGCACAGACTAATATTGCAAATAGTTACAATCTAATCGCCTATGCAGCCCTAATATTGTGCATTTGTGTTTTGAATATCTGTTTAGTCTTTGTGTGTTTCAATTGTTCACTTTATTTGGCCCAACACACTGTTCTGTTAAAATAATTCCAAGTCACTCAGTTGGCACTGCAGTTACAGCCCATCTCAGCTTGATTTAATTCTCATTGCTATGGCTCACAGACATAAGAGCATGACTTTAAATGTAATTTCTTTAAGTACATTGATATCAAGTATTCCAGTTGTCAGTGTAACTGTTTATTTCTGTTGGTCCAGAAGAGACAGATAATGTTGGTCTATCAGCACTGATCCACTCCAGTCTTGACAGTCAAACAAATGTGTACATTTGGATTAAATTAATTGAACAAGAAGTTGTTTCTGTCAGAACTGGAGCTCACAGGCACTGATCCTGGACTGATCCATGGTCTCTCTCCTCCCTCCGTCTGCCCAGTCAAGCCCGTCAGAATGCGCACCAGTCATCCCACCCTTCCATCCCCAAGGAGTTCCAGTTAGACCTAGACATGATTGAGACGGACCAGGGTAGAGTGTGTGAGCTGCCAGACCTTGTCCAGCACAAGCTGGATGAGTTGCTGGAGCCCATTATGATCCCCGAACCCAAGTAAGTCAAGGAGCTAGTCGGCACCCAGCACACACTGAGACTGATGGAAGTGAAAGAAATGAAAGAAATTTCATAATGTGTTGTCTTTTCACAGGATGCGTTCAGTTTCTCCACACTTTGATGACCTCCACAACAGCACAGCCTCCACTATCAACTTTGTCATCTCTCAGGTGGCAAGTGGAGACATCAACGCGAGCATACAGGCTCTGGCCCAGGCAAGCACCATATAATGTTATTTACTTAATGTCTGACATAAGACAGTTTGTTTCAGACGCTTTTATACCCATTTTGAATTTTCACAGTTAAATACTGAGCTGCTATTTATTTATTTATTCATTCATTTATTTAAATAGTCAAAATAGCACAGTACTGTCTGGGACAGCTATAAAAGTTGCTGCATCAGTTTTATAAGTAAATGTGTAGCCATTTAGCAAATTGTCCTCTATCTGGATCAATGAGATTGTAATATTCACTGAATTAATACAAAAAAACAAACAAAACTAGTGAGGACTGAACACAGTGAAAAAGGATGAACAAAAAGTGAACCACATGAACATAAAATAAACATTTAGAAAATAATTAAGAAATTGGTAACAGAATAAAAAGGGTTCCATTACATTATTCATGATAAGTTTCATAAGGCAGTGTATATGGAAAAAGGCAATGAAACACCATAAAGTACGAAGCGCTGTAGAACAATGTCAAGCCCATTTAAGAACAGCGCTGTACTAGACGATTGCAGAACTATTTTGTAGGTAAAGGCTGCATTGGTTTGAGCTGAACCATCTCGGTGGTTTTCTGAAATATGCATAGGAACAAAGGTGAGTTACAGAGATATCGTTCCACTATTACTGTTGTTATTGTGAACCAGAACAATTCAGTCAATTTTTATTTGTTTAAAAAGACTTAAAACAAGGAATAACACAATAAAATACAGTTAAAAGTATAAATTATACCATGTGAATTGTGAAGCGCCTAGAGATAATCAGCGATTATGATTGGCGCTATACAAATAAAGATTGATTGATAAAAAACTTATAATATAGCATTAATTATTCACTTACTTCCGTGCTGTTGTGGCAGTTCTTTTATTAAGACGTGTTATCATACAACATTTTAACACGTGAAATTAAATGGTTAAGGGTTAGTGGTACCACACAGTTACATCCATCCCTGTGTCAACTCCAAAGGTTTTGCCTCATGTCAACCAGCCTGTCTGATAGTCTTACATGTCATTTCTGTTTGTAGTTTACAAAATGGCAATCACAACCACACTGATTTAGTGTCCCAGATGTGATCTCATGACAGAATGTAGGAGATGCATGTCACCAAAAAGTGAACATTTTACCCCAAATGTTTGCACACTCAACTTTCTGTGAGTGTCATTTGTGGCTCCTTTTTACATGGGAAAATGATGAGCATGTGAAGAGGAACATCCCTTTTTTTAGCTTGTCTGACTGGGAAGAATTCAGTTATCCCAATTTTCCCCTTAACAGCTGTCCCCTGATGTACTTTTTTTCTCGGTATTAATGGGCTGTAGTTCAGCTGTTAACATTAAGCACAGTATTACGATCAGCAATACTGTCTGAAACCACAGAACAGCTCAAGGAGAATCAGTTTTTCTAATTGGTTGGTTCAGTTCAATCTTTATTTGTATAGCGCCAATCATAATCGCTGGTTTTTGCTGTTTTATCAATACTGGAAGTACACTTGTGGTAAATAACCCCCATCACTGTCCTCATTCACTCTTCATGATGCTATATATTGTATCCCGCTTCAAAATATAGCAGTTAAATTTTTAACACGTTGAAATGTGCTTTGAAGAATCTGTGACCAGGTTTTTTTTAGAAACCAACTCAACATAATGCAGTAGTGCACACCATGCACCACCAGGGGGCAGTCATTATGCAGGCCACTGGCAGAACAAGCAAGCAAAATTTGAAAAAACTTTTTGTTCTAGGAAGAATAAAACTTATGTTTTGGCTATAAGTTGGTGCCAAAACAAAGCCAGTGACCATTAAAATGAATCCAAAAACCCACAAGTCACCAATTGAAAATGCTCATTCTTAGGCTTTATGACTGAAAGAGTTGTTTGAAGTTGCTAAAGTGAACATTAGTAGTTGCTACCAACTGTTCACTTTTCATGCTCTGTTTGCACCTTACTGTTTTTATCAGTTGCCTGTCACTATATCTTAGTTTGATCTATTTATATTAATTTGTTCATCCTTTAAGTATAGAAAAAATGGAGCAACTGGTTTGGACACATGCAGAATCTGGCACAAAATGAAACTGTTCAGTCAACTTCATGTTGCATTGCTTGGTACTTTGTGATTATCAACAGTTAAACAATGCCCTTTCAGCGTATTGTAATTCAGGTTGTCTGGGCGAGAACAAGAAATATCCCTGCTTCTGGGGTATTTACAGACTGTGGCACAAATTAAATTTATGATTGACTGATTAATTAATGACCTATTGCTGTTAAGATTTAATAATATGTCTGATTCTACACCCCGGCTCAGTACAGGAGTTTGTAAAAATGTTTATTTTTTCATAAAAGTGTAAAATAGCACCAGGTTCATTTAGATTTAGTTAATTGATGTGGCTCATGAGAGCAGAACTGCAAAAGAGGTGTGTATTTTCACATGGTTATGAATGAGCAGGGCTTGATGCTGGTTCAAGCTGGCATTAGACCTAGAGGGTTTTAACACTGATGTGTATACTTTCGTGTTTTTTTTTTTTTTTTTGTGCAGATCGATGAAGTGCTGCGACAGGAGGACAAAGCAGAGGTCATGTCAGGTCACATTGACCAGTTCCTCATTGCCACCTTCATGCAGCTCAGGCTCATCTATAACACACACATGGCAGATGACCGGCTGGACAAGAAGGACATCTTCAAACTGTACAGCTGCATCATAGGAAACATGCTGTCTGTGAGTCCAAACCCTCTCACCTAAGCAAGGAGCTCTGTGTCTGAGCCTGCATGAGCAGCTTGTGTCTCTGTCCACAGCTGTTCTCCATGGAGTCCCTGGCCAGAGAGGCATCAATGGGTGTGCTGAAGGACCTGATGCACGGTCTGATCACACTGATGCTGGACGGCAGAGTTGAAGACATAGAGGATGGGCAGCAGCTCATCAGGTCGGTGAACCTACTGGTCGTCCGAGTCCTGGAGAAATCGGACCAGACCAACATACTGAGGTGAGACAGCTGAAGCCAAAACGTCATGTGACATCACAAGCCCACAGATGTACTGCAGTTCGTCTATTTTATATACAAAAGGCTTTTCAAGCCACTAAAATAGTCTAAAATGTGAATTTTATAAGTTACCACGAAATGCAGTATTTTTTACATTGTTCTCACATGTAGCTGTTGGCAAACAGGAGATTAAGGAAACAACTTTTGTTGTAGTCCCATACCTCTGCATGGGGGCAACACATACAGAAAAAGTGTTTGTACCTTCTTGATCTTACTTTTTTGTATATTTATATTTAAATGAGGGTTTTTATTTTTAGGAGGGGGAAAAAATGTGCTTTGTGTGGAAAAAGTGCTTGCCCCCTAAACCTAATAATTGGTTAGTTGACCCTTAGCAGCAACAACTGCAGTCAAGCACTTGTGATAAGTGGCAATGAGTTTTTATAGACTCTGTGGAGTAGTGGTGGACAGATCGATCCAAATATTGATAGTATCGATACCAAGTCGGTATCGGACCGATAGCCTGGTGAGATCAATTCTTTACTTTAAGTTCCGCTCGTTTGCAATGCCTGGGTTTCGACAGAGGAAACGGCCAGGTCACTGGACTTGCTGCTCCTGTGTCAGCGCAGAACAGGCACACTTTGCTCCCCCTCCCGCCTGTTGTGTTTAGATGTTGTGCCGTCACGTGACGTGACTTGGACGCGCAAACAAACAAGTTGTCGGCTTAGGTTCATCAGCACATGCACAGAGAAAATGCAACAGAAGAATGGCAGAGAGGAAGAGGAGCGCCGTGTCGCTGTATTTTCAAGCTGAAAACGAGACACAAGCAAAATGTGGGATTTGTACAAAGCTAGTCGGGTATAGTGGAAACACTACCAATTTATACAAATATATAAAAAACCACCCCAAAGAAAACATGGAGCTACAAAAACGGAGAGGAGGCCAAAAAATACCTGGCAGTGGTTGAAGCATCAATGCCAGCTGAGAGGATTTTTTCCAAAGCAGGACAGTTGGTGAGTCACAGACGAAGTGCATTAAAAGCAAAAAATGTTCATATGATGCTGTTCTTGAACAAAAACCTGTAACCAAAACCTTTGTTCTGCACAGACTAACTAAAGGCTTTGGGGGTTGTTAAGTTGTTTACATATTTATGTTTTCACTAGTTTTTGTTTTTTGTTGTTGCGAATTTTAATTTAATTTTTGTATTATAGTTTCTCAACAGTACTTGTTTTTTTTTTTTTTAATTTGTTTACTGATTTGCGTGCATTTTTTATTTAAGATTTTTCTGGAAAAAAAAAATTATTTTATTATAAACTTTGTCCTAATTCTGTCCTGGGTTTTAACTATTTAATAATAAAAAAGGAAACGTCACAAAAACAGTTCAGCTCATGATAATTGAGATTTAGCTATTCAGTGACGCATCAACCTTATTTATTGAAAAGTATCGGTATTAGCAATACTGGCCCGTATTGACCTGGTATTGGATCAATCAATCTTTATTTGTATAGCGCCAATCATAATCGCCGATTATCTCTAGGCGCTTCACAATTCAAGGCTGA
>JAQQAE010001344.1:0-25925 GCA_029823295.1 Pseudamia nigra
TGCAAACTCCACACAGAAAGGCCCCACCACCTGGTGTTGGGATTGAACCCAGGACCTTCTAGCTGTGAGGCACGAGTTATATAATTTTATAACCTTTTTTTTCGTCTTTCAAGTAAATGTTCAGCTGCCAGTGGCACTGAAGCAGGTGAAGCTGCTACATCACAAACTGTCATGACATAACGCCGCTCTACACACTCTGGTACATACATACACCAATCAGGCACCGATTAGGCAGACCATTATGACCACTAACCAGTGAAATGTTCATAATGTTGATTATATTATAATAATTATTTTTGTCAGCGGGTGGATATATTAAGCAGGAAGTGAACATTTAGCCCTGAAAACAGAAAATTGTCCAAACTAAGAATCTGAGCAGCTTTGACAAGGACCAAACAGTGATGGTACATGACTGGATCATTGCATCTGAACCTAAAGATCTTGTTGCGTGTTCTAGTCTGCAGTGGATAGTACTCCAACGAAAGTGGTCTATGGATGAACAACTGGATTTCACTTCAATTGAGTATCTATGAAATGTGTTGGAAAACAGTTTAGATTTATGAAGGCCCAAGTTCACAACTTTTTCAACAAGGACTAAATGTTCACTTACAGCCTCATATGTCCTACCCACTCACAGGTAGCACTGGAATAAAATAATTGACATTATTACCGCTTCACCTGTCAGTGGTCATAATGTTATGCCTGATCAGTGTAGGCCTTCAGTTATAATGTAAAGAGAAATAGTTTCTGAATTGTGCCAGCTACAGAACTTGTTCATAAACCAGAATCTTGATACATGGCATGTCAGGGTTTCATTATCATGTCAAGTCACTGGACAAGAGGCTTTCAGTGTGAATCTCAGACATCAGAGAACGGAGTGAAACACTCCTGACAAGGCACTGACGTCTTCCGTCAGAAATAAAAACAGACTATCATATTATGTTATAAAATTAAATAACTGAATACCTAAGCTCTTTACTTTACTGGAAAGCAATACTTGACACTGCTTGTACAACCCAAAAAAACGGGAACTTTTTAACAACCCAATAAAACCAAGAGTGATGGAAGAAAAATATTTCATTCATAGTTGAGTGTTTACTTGCTCAAGGTCACTGTCTCGTAGTGCTGCCACTTGCTCATGTCTGCCTTGTGAACTTCAAAAGTTCCCGTTTTGTCGGGTCACCCTGTACTTCTTAATTGTCATAAACACAAATGTGTAGGTGGAGTGAAATCTGTAAAAATACTATCAGTTTAAATGAATCAGAAGTTCTATATTTTAGATATTGGTGCAATGTAAAGATTCCAATGTAGGTCAGCACTGAAAACTGTTCACAATGGATTTTTTTTTTACAGAACTGGGAAAGAAGAAGAGGATAGATGAGATGTGACACTAAATGAATGGATACTGGAGCTTTTTTTGAGTTCCAGAGAATTTGTATTTTTTTGATTTTGTGTTAGTATTTATTTGTTCAAATATCTTCACAAATGTCAGGAAAAGTGAAAATAAATCAAGCACCTGTCTGCTTTGGACTGATTGCAGCTCATTAGACTAGTTGCTTTCGCCGTCTTGGTATGCAAGTGTCACCAACCTCTGTGTCACTGTAAACAATATGAAATCAGGTGAGATGAGGCTGAGTCACATGTTTCTGTTTGATTTTCCCAGGGCGTCACCACCAAGAGAAAGGACAATTATTAAGCTTTTACTATCACAGCAGATGTTTTGCTTTGATGCAACAGGAAAACACAGGTGTGATTACTATTAAGTGTTCCTGTAAGCACTGACAGTGACGCATTAAGGAAATTACTTATACTTCTCCAGCTTTGTCTTACCTAAACCATAAATACAATCTCAAGGTAAAAATATATAATTATGTTATACTAGAACTCAGGTGATTTTATTTTTACCAAACTCCACTTAAGTTCAGGGACATATTGCTGGTGGAGCATGAAAATGCAGTAGTCCTTTTGTTTCAGCTTATTGATTTTCTGACACACTCAGTTTAATGAGTAATTTACTCGGTATGTACCCAAAGCAACACTTCACATTGCTTACAATAATTAAAAATAAAAAGTATACTTTAGGTGTTGTTCGTAGGTAGTTTCACAAAAGGATATTTGAAAACCTGCAACAAATGAAACATGTTTCTTAGGGAATTATGAATTTATTCCAGAAAAGTCAACATGTTGAAGACAAAAAAACATTTTCTATCCCTATGAAAAATACATTAATGTGACAAAGTAAAACACATGGCTTTCTGGGAGATTGACATTTTAGTACTAAAACAGAATGCAAAAATACAAATAAGGAGTAAAAAATTACATGCAACATTTCAAAGTTCAACAGTAATGCTCACTATCTGAACTTTAAAATTCAGGGAGTATGGAAGGGAATTACAGACACATGACTCAGAATCTACGTTGCTTGTTCGGTACATAGTCCCCTGGTCCGGGGAGGCCTCTGGGGAAACCCCCTTGGCCCCCACCAGGCATGGTGTTGTTTCCCTGCCCTGCCATGGCATTATCTGAAGCCATGCCCGAATTACCAGAGGGACCCGAGTTTCCACCCAGTGAGTTTCTGTTCATGGGCATCCCATGGCTCCCCATGTGCATTCTCATCTCTTGCTCTCTGTTTTCAGCAAAGTTGCCCCTGAAACCCTCCTGCTGCCTCTTCATCATCTCCTCATTGCGCAGCCTGAGCTCCTCCTCCCTCCGCCGCCTTTCCTCCTCCTGGCGAAGCTCTGCCTGTTTCCTCTTCTGCACCTCCTGACTATGAAGCTCCTCCATCCTCCTCAGCTCCTCCTGCCGTCGCAGCAGATCCTGACGCATCAGCATCACCTGGTGTTCGTGCCTGGCAGCCTCCATCTCAGCCTCCAATTTCTCCTGAGCCTCCTTCATGTTACGATCCACCATTTCATACTGCTGCTTCTCCATCTCCATCAGGGCTTTCCAGCGCATGGCATATTCATATTCAAAGGTGCCAGGCTGAGCAAATCTTGGTGGCTGCTCACGCTCTTTGTGATACTGCTGGTTTTTGTTAACAAGCTTTTCTGAGAGTCCCTCCTCTTCATCCAACTGCTCCATGGGCTCCACTGTAATGGGTCGAGGGAAAGCAGTGAGAAGATAGGCACCATCACTGCACTTATCCAAAGCCTTTCTTGCCGCTGGTTTGGAAGTGAACTCCACTATACCCTTGCCTGTGGGCCTCCCCCGGTCATCCACGATCACTACTGCTCTTTCTATTTGACCAAACACAGCGAAAGCCTCCTCTAGCAACTCATTGGACACAAACTCCGGCAGATTCTTCACTGTTAGAGCCGCACCGTGTGTTGCAAACCTCACCCGGATGGGTCTGCCTCTGAAAGGGGTGTCATCCAGCTCGGCTCTGGCGATCTCTGCGAGAATCCTGGTCTCCAGTCGGATGAAGCCGAACCCTCTTTCCTTGTTGATGAAGACCTCACTGGCCTTTCCGTACTTGCAGAACAGCTTCTCCAGCTCTTCCTCGCTGACTCCGGTCGGGAGGTTTCCCACAAACAGCCTGCTCCGCTGTGTGAAGGTTTTCTCCCCCGGCTTCCTGAAGCTCTGCAGGTCCAGGGTTAAGGCCTCATTCAGGCTGGTCTGCTCGCTCGGATCGGGCTGCTGGCCGTTAGTGTTAGTTCCTCCGATTTTTTTCTGGTCTCCCATACCTTGCTGGCGGTTAGGACCGTGATTCTGCTGTGGCCCCCTGTTTCCCTGCATTTTAAACAACCGAATTAGACCCGAAGGAGGGAATTTGTGTATAAGGCAGTGGCCCACAAAGAGCTGCGAAAATGGCGAAGCTTCGTGCTGCCGCGATGCTTTTGTGACCTAAACTACACGCGACAGTGAATGTCAATTGATGACGTATTTCCTGTGCGACGATGTAGGAAAAAAAAGACTCTTAAAATGTTAATATATACTGTGCGTGTGGATTTGTTCTTGATACTTTTAAAAAGTTATGTCAGATATTTTTTTGTGTTTTTGTGGTAGCGCCAGATAGCGCACATTCAAATTTTACGCTTAATCTCGCGAGAGTTTGCGCGAGCGTTGAAAAAAAACTGGCGACTGATTTCGCGGGAATTAATGTATTTCCTCGCTGAGAGAGAGTAAAAACAACAGGACAGCTGACATTCTGCGGTTAACAGTTGACGTTTGTCTGTCTTTTGCAAAGGTGAGATACATTAACTTCATTCTTTAAAACTCGAAGTTTGGATTGTAAAAAACAGCATAACTATAGAGGGGTAGCGTTAAGCCTCCAGCACTGCACTGCGTTGTTCGGAGACGTTAGTAACTACGTTTGTGTAACCGATAATATTTCTACCACTACTAACATTCCCTCTGCTTTATTGCAGTCATGTTTTCTGACTTAACCGCTCAGAAGGAGGGCTCATCCCTGCTCAGCCGCCCAGAGTCTGAGGACCAGGTGCCGGTGTTTGAGAGGGTGTCTCCGGCTTACAGCCCTTGTTCTGAGCGCTATCGAGTTGGAGACCGGAGCTTCAGCCGGCAGTATGCCCATATTTATGCTGCACGTCTCATGCAGATGAGGCCTTTACTGTCAGAGAAGGCTCAGCACAAGTGGGGTGAGATCAGAGTGCCTTTCTTGACAATACTGACATCTGAAATGTTTTTCTATTTATTGCTGATTGGTGCTTGTTTCTGGCAGGGTCAGAGGTTCTTCTCAGGAAGCTGTGCGATCTTCAGACAGGAGAGCAGTGTTGCATTGTGGGAACTTTGTTTAAGCGGATGGAGTTGCAGCCATCTATCCTGAAAGAGATCAGTGAGGAGGTTGGCATTCATCAGCTTTACCGCCATAACCTGTACTTCCTATATGACATTTAATCAGATGCTAGTATGTCCATTTTTATAGCATATGTTTGTGTTTCTCAGCACAACCTCCTGCCTCAGCCTGCCCGGGCCAAATACATCAGTGACAACGACGAGCTGATCTTGGAGGATGAGCTCCAGAGAATCAAACTGGAAGGCAAAATAGACCAAGACAAGTGTGTCACAGGTGAGACGCTTTGTTTGTCATACAAAACAAAGCACACAACTTGGGCAGTTTGTTTGTACACAAAACATGCTATACAAACAAAACAAAATGTAGGTGATGAAATCTATGCATTCTTCAAATGTCTCTGAATATATTTATTAAGATCAAAGAATCGGTTAATAAGATTGTTTAAAAATTCGCTAAACAATTAGTCAACTTTCACAGTAAGTTAACTATTTAAAGCACAACTTTGTTTTACAAGCAGGTATAACATAACAATAATTGCATAGTAACTGAGAAAATCCATTGCAAATACATGTCCAGAAGATGGCAATATGCATGCTATGTGCTGATGGATTTGTTACTTAGTGAAATTTCAGAAGACCCTCTGAATTTCATACCTGCAATCGTAGAACAAATTTTAATGGTGCTGTTTCTGTGAGGTTGTGAAACCCAGATAAAATAATTCTGAGAGTCGATATAAGACTGATAAAATTGGCAGTGGATGCCAGCAAAAGAATTTGGTTTTCAGAGAGAGTGCATTTTTTGTTATGCATAATTACTTCAGTATACATAGCCAGTTCACTGTATCATCAAAGAGGCATAAAATTACATTCTTAAATATAGCCATGAACCTCGTCTCTTATATGTTGTATATGTTTCTCTGTCTCTAGGTAGTGTCATTGCAATATATGGAGCTGAGACACATGATGGTAAGTTCACAGTGGAGGACTTTTGCACAGCGGATCTCCCTGCACAAACGCCAAGACCTGCACTTAGCTCTGACAGGTAACTCATACAAATATGCTGGCAGTTGAAATCCCAGCAGCACGTTTCCATAAATTCTAGTATTTTCTTTGGTATTTTGATGCAGGTTTGTTCTCCTGGCATCTGGACTTGGTCTGGGCAGTACTCATGCCGATAGCATGCTGGGGCTGCAGTTGCTGGTTGATATGGTGACTGGTCAGCTTGGTGACCAGGGGGAGCAGAGCGGAGCAGCAACAATTTCCAGGGTTCTTTTGGCTGGAAACCTCATCAGCCAAAGCACACAGGAAAAGGATGCATCAACAAAGGTAACTGGAAGTGATTTACCTATTACTGTACATCAATGTACTTATGTTATTTATTTTGGAAGACATCACCAAATAGCTCAGTTTATTAAATAAAATATCTTGTACCCTGTGTAGCCAAAGTACCTCACCAAGAAGACACAGGCAGGCAGTGTGGAGGCCATTCGCCTGCTGGATGAGCTGCTGCTTCAGCTGGTGGTCAGTCTTTATTTCATTTTATGCCTGCGTGCATATTTTTATATATGTTTAAAACATTTACATTCAAGGAATGTGCCAATATATATGCTTTTAGACTATGAACAAAACTGTCTCAAAACAGTTTCAGTCTCTTGTCTCAAAACAGTACATTAATCAGTCACAAAAAACAAAATCTTGATATGTCATGCATCATTCAAACCATTTATCAAGGAAAAAATCTGAAAGATTTCATAGTTTTCCAATGTAAGCATTTTCTTTTTAACGTATAGACATATGAGGGAATTAGATTGTTGTGTAGACAGTCTGAAAAAGCTCAAATTCAGTTGCCAGAACCATTAAACTGTGAGGTGCTATAAATTGGCAGCTTCTGAGGCTAGTAAATCTAATAAACTTAACCTCTGTTAAGTTTATCAGAATTACATTATCAAACACTACTTTGGGACATTCAGAGTTCTGATGGACTGCCTCTACTCTTTACTGTCTGTTTCTTGCCATGCTATGGATTTGTACAGTAGTTGTAGTAGCACTAGGAGGGCTATTAATTCTGTAGCCACCCTTCTTCTGCACAAGACAACTGATGGTCTAGAGCACATAAAGAAGATAAGAAATGGCACAAATTAACTTTATAAAGCACACTTCTGAATTTAAAAAAATTCCAGTAAATCATTGAAGAGATTGCAAAGTTGTCATCAAAGTTAAATGTAGCTACTTTGGACAGTCATGTTCTGGGTTGTTTAAACACTTCATTGTTTACTAGATAATTCCATACATGTTCTTTCACTGTTTGGATGAATTAAAATGATTAAAAGTAAAGAAAAAAACACTGAAGAAGAACGTGTGATATTTTCAAGGCATGTCAGGGATCAAGATGAGAAACAAATAATGAGTCATAATTTAGAAGCTGTTGCCATGAGAAACATCATGATGAACCAGATTGTGTCTGTGTCACTGTCTCCTGTTGTTCAGACCTCTGTTCCAGTAGATCTGATGCCAGGACAGTACGACCCCACAAACTACACCCTCCCACAGCAGCCCCTCCACCGCTGCATGTTCCCCCTGTCCTCTTTGTATCCCACTCTACAGCTGGTCTCCAATCCATACCAGGCCAACATTGATGGAGTAAGGTGAGTCCTGTTGCACATTTTGCCTTCTTAAATTTATTCCTAAATCTACATGACGGCAGATGTTTTAGATCATGTTTGTTTTGTTGAAGGCTCCTGGGCACGTCGGGCCAGAATGTCAGTGACATTGAGAAATACAGCAGCATGAACAGCCACCTGGAAATACTGGAGGAAACTCTGCGGCTCAGACATATGGCCCCAACTGCACCAGATACTTTAGGTCAGTTAGAACTCTACATAATAAATGAAAACTGTTTTATTAAAAGTTCATGTTTCTTAAAGTATTTTTATTGCAGGTTGTTACCCATTTTACCAGAAAGACCCGTTCATCTTGGAGGAGTGTCCCCATATTTATTTCAGTGGCAACGCTCCCTCCTTCCAGTCCAAGCTCATCCAAGGTCTGTGCGTGCTATGTTTGTGTGCAGCGTAAAAATATCACAGATGCAATCATGGTCACAAGTATTCTGAAATGTACAACTCCAAATCACAGCAGGGATTGATTGCATTGTTTTCATTGTATTTCTCTTCATAACTACTTGAGTAAGGTTTACCAAAAGTTTCCTGAGCCTATGTGGTTCTATTACTTAGCAATAAATAATGTTTGTAGCTATCTGGATTAAAAGCTGGATCTTGGTTTTATCATTCCACTTCCGTGTACTTGGTGTGCCAACATGACAATTTCAAAGTGTCTGAACCAGTTTACTTGAAACTTGGCATGATTGTTGACCTTTTTCATGTCTGTCCTATCAACTTCTGTGACAGGTTTTTCTGCTGTTTATAACAAGACTGCAGAAAATCACTCAGAATTTTGCAATTCTGTACCTTTAGCTGATATCTTGACCATAGATGATCAAACAAACTCGTGTTCTGTTGTGCACTATAGAGGGCAAAATATCCAAATCTGTTCCTGTCTTTCTTTGAGGATTTTCCCTTGCGTGCCAGTTGTTGAGCCTCAGCCCATCGTTGCTGCTGAAGGATGAGGCCTTTCCTCAATGCTGCTTTTGTACCGGATCATGATCACAATCTCTTGCTGAAATCAGCTGCTCCAAATCACATCAGTATTCAAATGCCCCTTTACCACCACTAGTACCAGCTCAACTCTGATTTGTAAGACTAAAACTGGCTCAGACACTTGCTTTTCCACTGCCAGTATGCGTAGGTCCACCTCAGCCTGGGTGGTTGTTATGCCCATGCAATGTAAACATATTGTCATGTTACTTTATCCTAAGAGCAAGGCAGCTTATGACTGCGACTTAAAAACAAAATGTTTATTCAAGATGTTTATTCTCTAAATCAATGGTCTTGTTTCTTCTATGATTGGGCCTATTTGGGAATGTGCAAAGTTCTCAACATTTGGGCAACTTTGTGCTCACCTCGTTCAGTGTCCTGTAAGATGGGACTACAACACATAATTTTGCAGCTTTGATTATGGATTGACTTGTCGGTGATCACATTATGCTGAGGACACACCACAAGATTTTTTTGCCTGATTTTACCCAAGATTCGCAGATTGGACAGTGTCTGCGCCAGTCAGCATTAGTTGGGAGCAGTCAGCATGGCTAGTTGGCACAGAAATTAGTGTGTGAGGCAAAAAGACTCATATCGGCAAATGTGTAAGGGGAACAGACCCAACCAGACCTTAGTCAGTCAATCAAACATGTTTTAATTTCCTGAGTTGACTGTGGATGCAGTTGGGTAGTGTGTACTGATTATCAAGCCAACTGCAGATGTGTTGCCAAAGCCAGCCAAAGAGTAGATGGGTCACAGGAAATGATATCACAAGACAAAGACAACAGGAAATAGCGGGGATATCAAAACAACAATGGCAAACAGGTATACCTGTTTTTTCTTCTTGAATGTCTCAGAGCAGATCGCTGTGCAAACAAAAGCAACAGCAAGTTGTTTCTTGTCCATGTTTGTTTACCTTTTCAACTCGCTCTCGTAGATATGGTCCTTCTCAAGAGTTTGATGCGTCCAGTTGGTTTGACAGTCATGTAGTCTGTGATACCTCACCAGGCGCAGTCATTAAATGTGTGATCCTCAGTCTTTGAGTCGCCATAAAATATCTGCTGAAACCAGATGGGTAGTGTGTCCGCCCAACTCTTCAAAATCTGTAAGGACTGTGAAAGTCTTGTAGCGTGTCCCCAGCTAGAATGGTATTGTTTTTTTGCTCACATGGAACCACAGGAAAGAAGGGACCAAAAACAACCTACACAGTCACACTTGGTACCTGGTGCCTTGCAGTGGAAATGCAAAAAAACTGTGCTGAGCCAATATTGGCAGTGCAAGAGAGGAAATCACCTGAGCTTGGCCTGTCCCATCTTTTTTGGACCATTTTGCAGGCAGAACTTAATGTATATTTACAAGCAAAATTAAACTCCATCCATCCATTTTCTATCCGTTAATTCTCACAAGCCCATCTTCTCCTGACTGTACACTTGAAGTGCATTATTTTTGCTTCATTTAACTCCAAAGGCTCTTCCTTCGTACATTGTATTAATACTTTTCACCCTGCTTTTCCTGTCAGGTCCAGATGGACAGGAAGTCCTTTTGGTTACCATCCCAGATTTCAGCAGCACCCAAACGGCATGTCTAGTCAATTTACGTACTCTGGAATGTGAACCAGTCAGCTTCTCCGCCTTCACCACTGAAGAGGACCAAGAGAGTGAGATGAATGTCAGTCACTGAGAGTTTAATATCACACATTAAACTCACAACTCTTAGACACTGCTCATACATGTTCCGCCCATTCAACCATGGATTTTTTCTTACTGCTACCAGCATAATTAAATGTATTTAAAAGACACATACTGTTATTAACAAGCCTTTATTTGAAAAATAACTCTACCCCAGCTGTGTCTGAGGAAACATCATGACAGAAGACACCATTTACTCATCTGACTGTTACCAACTTTGAAACAATGCATTTAAAACTGTCAGTGATTCCTGTTCATTCTGTAAAAATAGTGCTGTCACAAATAAAGACAATGTAAATAATGCAGATCTTGTGAAGTTAAAAAACATGTCATGGTGAATTTAATGTACATCTACAATAAACATCTCTTCATGAAGCAAAAAGGATTCATAAAAAGACAGAACCGCAGACCTTAATGGTGCCATGAGACAGATTTACCAGTGATTAAATGACACGTATCAGGTGGATCATAGTACACTAGAGCTGGGCCATACAGAGACATTTTTAAGCCTTGATAATTATATTTACTGTGACATACAGTGTTCTTGTGTCTTTAGGGTTTGTTTACAAAAATCCAAAATGTTTCAGTGTTTTCATTTTGCTTATTAAGTTTCTCAGATTGCACTCAATTTAGATAAAAGCATTAAATCACAAAATTACAGTCCAGGTGTGATTTTGTGTCATTTTAATGTCTTATATCATTTTTGTCTTCTAGCACCTTTTATGTTATGTTTTAAATTTTCACCTACAGGTATGTATTTGTCTCTCATCATTTTAACTTGCGAGTTACATTGTTTTTGTTTTGTTACATCTTTTTTGTTTTTGTCCTTTTGTTTCTTACCAAGGCTTTATTTTAATCTGTATTTTGCAATATTTTTGTGTCTTTCTGCATATGTTTATGTAGTGTTTATGCGGTTGTCACCTTTTTGTGTAATTAACATACAGTAGTTTTTGTGTCTTTGCAGTTTTGGTCTTTTTGTCATTTTTCACCTTGTTTTGTCTTTTATGAATAATTTAAAATCAGAAATGAGCATCTGATTTCTTAAGCTTTCACAGAGAAACAAAAATCCAGCTATAAACTGATATAATAATTTGACAATTATGATAATTATCAATATTGACTTTTATAAATATGTTTATTTATTTCTGTATCGCTCAGCTCTACTGTACAACACAGATATATTTGAGGAAGAGGTTGAATTTCTTGGATGCCATTCAAATAGAATTCCTCTTTTGATTAAAACATTACAGAAACAGATTGCTTGTTTGATTTAATAGTCGTCAATCTTGTATTCATAGTAATAGTCTGTGAATCCGCCGGGCGTTGAGGACTGTCCCTCCCCGATCTGCCATGAGTCGTACCAGGAAGTGGTGGTCTCTGGAGTTGTGGGGATTGTGGTTGTTGTCGGGGGTAATGTTGTCGTCGTTGGTTTTAACCTCATTAATCTCATCTGGCGAAGGCGACGGAGACGAGCTATTCGGAGTCTCCTCATTTGTTCTGGTCTGAGTCGTGAATTTGCTGACAGCCCACCGCTGCTTCCAACCACACGCCTGTTGATGACTGAGGGGTACTGTGATCTGGTGTTGCCATGGCCGACCAGGCGGATGGGTTTGTTTCCATGAAGAGCCATGATCTGAGAGTAGGTTATGGAAGAAAAGGAGTGTTAAGTCATACGCTACCAGTCAAAAGTTTGGACACGCCAGATCCTTCAGTGATTTTTCTTAGTTTCAACATCACATGAATACTGAAGATGTCCAAACTGTGAAAGAACACAGCTGGAATTATGTAGTAATCAGAAATAGTATTAAACAACCCTTAAAATTATAGATTGTCCAAAGTAGCCACATTTAGCTTTGACAACAGCTTTGAGCATTTCTACTTTAGTCATAATTATAAAGTAAGAATAGTTTTACTTTAGCACTGTTTCTGTTTACGGCATTCTCTTCAGATTTATGGTAGTCACCTGGAACAGTTTTCAGATCACATGTGGCTTAGGCAAGTGTTAATTTGTACCATTTCTTGCCTGAATGTGCTTTAGACCATCAGTTATATTTGTGCAGAGTCAATAGGCCTATTATTGCTACAACTACTTCACAAATCCATATTATGGCAAAAAACAATCAGTTACGGAAAGAGAGAAGATAGTCCATCACGCCTTTAATAAATCAAGCTCAGTCAGTCTGAAAAATCTCAAGAATTTTGAATTCGTCCCCAAGTGCAGTTGCCAAAACCATCAACGACTATGATGAAACTGGCTCAAAAGGACTGTCCCAGGAAATAACGACCCTGAGCTGCAGCAGAGGATAAGTTTATTACAATTACAAGTCTCAGAAACTGGGGACAGTCCTAAATTTATGTTATTGTTTTCATACAAGGTTTAAGGAATGTGAGAGTATTTTGTAAATGGTAAATGTGTAAATTTTACTCTGTTTTTGTCATGGGGTAGCACTATACATGTCAGTATTTTTACACAATAGAATGACAATAACAGCTCTCTATTTTAAAATTTTATTATTTTATCCATCCATTCTCTACCCCTTAAGCACATTAATTCGGCATTTGTAACTAATTTAAAACTGTTCAGATATGTTAAGGATTAGTATGGATTTATAAAGAGATGTCCGCGTTCCTGTAGGGGTCCCATTGTTTTTGTCCATACAGTGTAGGTGTCGTCTCACCTGTTTAATGCGGTCCCAGTTGGACTTGGCTAGATTGAAGCTGCAGGCAGTCGCTCCTGATTGGTAGCCCACCACACACAACTTGGTCACAGGAGAGAATCCCTCGGCTCGAGCTGTCACACGATACTCTCCTGGATTCAGCAGTCGCCAGTAGTCTCCAGTAGCAGCTACGAAAAGAGACAACATTCTGACTTTGTTTTTCCTGGGAAACATATGATTCTTGTTTCAACAAGAGCAGATAAGACCATTTCATGAGTGTGTTCTGACCTGTGGTGACATCATGGTTTACCCCCTCCACAGAAATAGTGGCATTTGCGATAGGGTTCCCCTGCTGATCCTTTACAATACCTCGGATGCCACGATGCACCTGATGGAATAAAAAGTCATTTAACTACCTCTTATTAGCCACTTTCAAAAGAACAATCTGCATCTGCTCATGTTTCATCATCCATATGAGTGCCTGACCTTGAGTTTGACCGTTCAGAGTCAGATTATGTGACCAATTGAAAGAACAGATGATATCTTATTAGAATTTAGTAATTTATTAAGTAGTAACTACAGGCTTGAGTGGTGTTCATATTATGGCTGATTTGTGTTTGCCATATAATGTTATGGGATGAAACTGTGATCTTTGAACTTCATTTTCATCCTTGTCAAATTACTTCCAGATCACAGCCCCTAACAATGTGCCAAGTTTAGTTTGAACAATTAATTACATTGTAATGACAACTTTTCAATATGCCTGTGAAATTTTACTGTACAATTGCCAAAGTGGGTAGTGATGGTAGTGGTGCAGTGGGTAGCACTCATGCCTCACAGCAAGAAGGTCCTGGGTTTGAACCCAACAGAGGACGCCAGGAGAGTTTGCATGTTCTCTGTCTGTGTGGGTTCACTCCAGATACTGCAGCCTCCTCCCACAACCAAAAGCATGCACTAAGGGTTAGGTTAATTGTTCACTCTAAATTGTCCATAGGTATGAATGTGCGTGTGAATGGCTGTCTGTCTCTGTCAGCTCTGCGAAGAACTGACGACTCATCCAGGGTGTACCCCGCCTTCACCCTAAGTCAGCTGGGATAGGCTCCAGCGCCCACCCTCATACACACAAACACACACACACACACACACCCCACCACCACCACCACCCTTGTGAGTGTAAAGGGGTTGAAAATGGATAGATTGCAAAAGGTTGCAGTTTAAAAGGTCCAGGTTTAGGTCTTACAGTATATAAAACATGTAAGAAGAAAACTATAACTGATTTTTGTATTTTTTCTAACTTTTGTTGCCTCGTCTCAACTCTTCTGGTATGAGTTGCAGGCATCAAATTCAAAATGAATGTATATTGGCAAAAAAAAAAAAAAACAATCAGTTTGAACATTAAATATCTTGTGTTGGTAGTGTAGCCGACTGAACATAGGTTGAAAAGGATTTGCAAATCGTATTCTGTTTCTATTTATGTGTCAGACAATATCCCAACTTCATTGGAATTGGGGTTTGTAAGATACAGTCCCTTCCGACACCGTTGGAACAGCGAGGCCAATTCCTTTGGTTTTGCTGTACACAGAAGACATCAGGGTTTGACATCAAACGATGAATATGAGACAAAAGATCAGTATTTCAGCTTCTATTTCCAGGTATTTACAGTGGTCCCTCGTTTATCGCCGGGGTTACATTCTAAAAATAACCCGTGATAGGCGAAATCTGTAGATTCCTATAGAAAAACTCGCTTCAGCTAATGCATGATTCGCACAATAAACGTGACGCCGGAACGGATTGAATTCGTTAGCCGGGGCACCACTACATTTGTTTTAAGGCTGTAAAACCCCTCACCACACACTTTATACACTATTCTCAGACAGGCATTAACATTTTCTCCCATTTCTCTCTTATTTAAACACTCTCAAAATTCAAACCTTTGTAGATTTTAAATAAAAAATAAGTACAGTGTTATAGAACTAAAGATCAAAACCTGTTTTCAGGCCCAAACATTTGTTTGAGAAACAAAAAAAAAAACAAACGCTTTCCTACAAAAAAACACGATGGCCTCCAGAAACAACAAATTTAATTTCAACGATCAACCTACGAAGCTGGACACACAAGAAACCACTAATAGTGACTCACGCGTCACAGCCCCCCGTTTGGTTCCATCTATCCCATCAGTTTGGTTCCATCTCTGTTTAAATTTGCAGACAAAATGTTTCTGTAGACTTCTGATTTCATTTTGCTGCTACCATCATATGTTACATCATCAATGAAAATCAATGACCCCATCCCAGAAGAAGCCATGCAAGCCCAAGCCATGACATGACGACCTCTACGTTTCACAGATGAAATTGTGTGTTTGGGATCATGAGCGGATCATTTCTTTCTCCACACTTTAGTCTTTCCATCACTTTGATAAAGGTTCATCTCTGTCTCATCAGTCCATAAAACTTTGTCCCAGAACTTCTCAGCCTCATCTCTGTACTTTTTTGCAAATTCCAATCTGTCCTTCCTGTTCTTATTGCTAATGAGTGGTTTCATCTTCTGGTGTAACCTCTGTACTTTTGTTCCTGAAGTCTTCTGTGAACGGTGGATTGTGATACCTTCACTCCTGTCCCCTGGAGGTTGTTGGTGATGTCACTGACAGTTGTTTTAGGATTTTTCTTCACAGTTTTCACAATGTTTCTGTCATCAGCTACTGATGTTTTCTGTGGTCTACTGGTTCAACATTTGTTGCTCAGTACATCAGTGGTTTATTTCTTCTTCAGAACATTCCAAATGGTTGTACTGGCTATGGACAATATTTGTGCAGCGGCTGATTGATTTTCCATCTTCTTTCAAAATTGCTTGCTTTTCTCCCGTAGACAGCTCTCTAGTCTTCATGTTGGTTACACCTGTTTGACTATAAATGCAGTCTGCACAGGCAAAACCCAAAGCTGAAACTGAGAGGAGACAATCAATGGTATTTATTGATTGAATAATCAGTGTAATAGGAAACACCTACGCAGCAAAACACACCTGTCAGTCACATATTCCAATAATTTTGCTCACTTGTAAAATGGGTTGGTTCAAATAAAAGGTGCTATCTTCTAAGTTGTTTAACTGTTTTTATTGTAAATACCTAGAAATAGAAGCTGAAATACTGATCTTTTGTCACATGTTCATCATTTGATGTCAAACCCAAATGTTTTCAGTGTACAGCAAAAATAAAGGAATTGGCCTCACTTTTCCAATAGTTTCAGAGGGCACTGTACATGGTTCTGTGTACGTCTGACCTGCTCCATGAAGATGAGCATTGCTTCTCTGTTCTTCTCCCACTCGTACGACAAATCAGTCTGATGTGGGAACTTGTCGCAGCCCAGGAATATGGACAGCTCAAAGCAGTTGGTGTGCAGGTAGCTGAAATCATTCAGACCTGGAAACAGATACACAAACCTCAGAACTGGCACTGCACAAAATGTCCACCAGGGTGTGCTATAAACATGCAAACAGTTAATTACCTCCACCACCACACAAAAACCTACCAGCCTCCACCACAAGTACAAATACCTCTGACACACTATGTAAGTATTATGGACAAAACAACTTCAAATAACTAACTAAAGATATTCATTTTTGTTCATTTTCTTTACTTAGTTTGTTCATTTACTTGATTATTCTGATAGTTTCTCTCTTTCTTTTTACTTATTTTGTTTGTTCCACTGCTTACTTCCTGTCACTGGCTTCCATTTGGCTCTGTTGACGATGCCATGTCCTCCTCCCACTCCGTCTCCTTGGCAGGACCCGTGGTAGTTGTGTGTCATGGTCAGGTGTGTGGAGGCGTAGGAGACAGCGAGCCACCTGAACAGGGACTCGTCTGCGCTCACCTTGGGCTCGTCCTCAGGTTCAGAGTACTGATAGCCGGCACTTCTGTACCCGTCATCCTCCTCTTCTTCCCTGTGGCCGTATCCATGACCATACCCATGGTCATAGCCGTGGCCATATCCATGGTCATAACCCCTCTCCCTCCATTCCTCCTCAGGCTCCGCATATCCCCTCCCTCTCCAGTCCTCTTCTGGTTCCTCATGGTACCCCCTTCCCCACTCTGTCACATCGAACCCTTCGTCATACCTGTCCTCCTCATACCTGTCAGAGACAGAGTCTACAGGTGAACACAACTGAGGATGATCAGATAATATGTAGAAAAGGAGGAAGAGGAGTTCAGGACACTGTTTCACAAATGTTTTGACCAAGATTAAAATTCAAATCTCGTTTTTAAGTCTCTACTTTTTAACTGTCAAGAAACTGTTAAAGAATGAACAATTAACTTATTCTGCTCACTTTGGTTTCCAACACTGAATCAAAATGAAAAAAAAAATGAAAACATTAACAAAAAAATGAACAAATTAATCAAAAAAATTACAAAAATACACAGAAAATATACCAAAAAATAAAGAAACAAGAACAAGAAGATGAGCAAAATGTCAAAAATAAACAAAATATTTAATGCAATGAATAAAATAGAAACCATAATTTATAAAATAATCCAAAAGTGAACAAAACAGTGATAAATAAACATGAACAGAAAATGAACAAAATGATAAGGAAAATATTCACAAACAGTAAAAATGAAATAATCAAGGAAAATGTAACAAAAAGGCAGTAAATAAAAATAATCAAGAAATTAACCAAATATCCAGTCAATGAATGAAATGAACAAAGGAACATAATCATAACCAAAAAAGCAAAAAGCAAACAAAATAACCCAGAAAATTAATTTAAAAAACAGACATAATAATCCACATGAACAAAATTAATAACAAAAAGAAATAAATGAAAATATCCACAAAATGAACAAAAATAACAACATGAACTAAATATTTTTAAAATGAGCAAAAAATTATGAACAAAATAATCAAGGCAATGACAAATTTTTTAAAAATGAGATGAACAAAACTGAGCAAAAATAATCCAAAAAATAAACAATAAGTTAAACAGAAATTTGCAAAAAAGGGAGAAAGATACAAAATAATTGACGAAGAACAAAAACAACCAAACATTCTACGGAATTAGCAAAAAAAGTAAAAATCAACAAAAAACATTTAATCAACACAATCAATACAATTTACAAAAAACAAAGATTTAGAAGAATTTAAAAAAAATAAACAAAAGAATAACAATAATGACAATAACAAACTAAATCATCTACAAAATGAACAAGCATGAGCAGAATAATATGCAAAATGACCAAGAAAATGAACCAAAATACTGAAAAAATGAACAAAGTATTCAAAAATCTGCAGCATGAAGAAGAAATATACAAAACAATAATGAAAAAATGAACAAAATCATGAAAAAAGATAATCCACAAAATTAGCAAAAAGTCAACAAAAAATGAAAGAAATAAAGAAAAATTAAAATACCCACAAAATGAACAAGAATAAACAAAATCACTCACAAAAATAACAGAAAACAAAATTGAACAGAATAATTAGCTACATGAAGCAAAATGAACAAAATAAGAGCAGCTGGATGCCCCCTTTTAGGTCCCGACTGTAAATCTGGGACAGACCGGGTTTAGAAGATAATGAACTGATGGGAACAGGGACGGTCAGAGTGTGTTTACTGTCTCTTCTTTCGGCTGTGGACGCTCCTCTGGGTCTCCACGGGCTTGTTGAGATGCAAACTGTCATAAGGATAAGCCACAACCCTCTCCCCGCCCTGGAAATTCGCACCCAGCACAAATGGATGGCTCTTCATCCAGGACATTATAGCCCTGGTTTCCACTGCGATCTGGAACAAACACAGACAATAAGGATGACAGCGGAGAAGAAAAACATGTAAACCTGGAAAAGTATAGGTGCTATTCTCGTACACCTTCCTCTGCCATATCAGTGTTTATGTCAACATCCATGTAATTTATGTCAACATTCCTGTAACTCTCATCTGAACTTTTTTGACATTTTCAGTAAAGACCTGAGTCATTAGTACGTAATAATTCTGAATGCTGTGAAAGCCAGCATACAATAAATAGACAAAACGAACAATAAATGGTCAAAATACAGAAAAATAATAATCAGAATAAAATAATCATCAAATGCAACAACAATGAACACATTCATGAGTAAAATTCTTAAGAAAATGAACAAAGTAAACAAAATAATCCTCAAAATGAACAAAAAATGTAGACAAATAATCAACAAACTGTATAAAAAAAACGAGAAAAATATCTATGAAACATATAAGAATTAATGAAATGATCGAATCCTACAACAATGAACAAAAAATGGACAATATGATGAAGAAAATTAGCAAAATGAACAAAAAAGAAAAAATATTCAAAACATGAATAAAAAAAACTACTTATCAACTAAATCTATTAAAAGAATACAACAATTAGCCAAAAAAATCAACCAAACCAAATCATCAATAAAAATGAATGAAATAATAAAGAAACCCAACAATAAACAAAAACTAGACAAAATAATGAAAAAAAAGGGCAAAATGAACAAAAATAATCAGCAAACTGTGTAAAATAATCAAAATGTATAAAACATGAATCAAGTGAAACCTCGGTGACCCCATAGAAGAAGATGGAAATGCGCTGGCCCTCACCGAGCTGTTTGTGTCCACGTTCTCTGGTATTGGCACATGATGATTTGGCATCAGTTTAGGCACGATGCCTTTGTCCTCAGCCTCCCACAGGATGTTGTTCAGATGTGGAAAGTTCTGGAAGATGTCGAAACCATCCTCAGTGAAGTGCCCTGTGGTCCATCCACTGAGCTCTGATCCCTGCAGGAGAAAAGTTTGGTAATGACACATAAAGGCAACTAACCAACAACAAGTCCCTGGCATTTCGTTTTTGTTTCACGGTATCGACAGGGCTTTTAAACATGACGGACCACTTCAAAAGCTTTCTCGTGTCCATCAGGGTTGAGAGAGGGCACGAGGTGGATGCGTATTCCCTCCACCAGCTGCTGGGCTCTGGGGTTTCTGTCTTTGTATTCTTTACACAGGTACTGCATTAGGAGCAGGATCAGCTCCCGACCCGTCGCCTCGTTTCCATGGAGACCGGCCGTGAAGCGTATCTCGGGCTCACCTGTGGAGACAGGTGTATGAGGCTCTTACCCATAATCTGCTGACTTCACCTGTACTTATCAGATTTTAAAGGACATATGGTGGTGCCAGCGAGGTCCAAATAATTTTGCGTTTCACATTTTCACATCAATATTTAAAATATATGCAGTATTAGGGATCTCTATTACTATTTGGATGTAAAACATTAACACGTATTAGAATGGAGGTTGATCCAAACAACAGCAGAACAATAAAATTCACAATAAATGACAAATTAATCCACAAAATAAACTTTTCTTATTATTTTCTTCAATAGAAACTAACAAATCATTTTTTTTAAATGAACAAAAATACTTAATATAATAAATAAATGAACAAATGTGCACAGTGTTTGAGAAATGTGACAAACAAAAAATATATAGGTCTATCAAGAAAATGAGCAAAAGTGGATAGAAATAAAACTGTGACCCAGTAAATCTGTGAATATGTATAAAAATGAATGAACTTCGACAACAACAAACAAACTGGACAAAATAATGAAGAAAATGAGAGAAATTATTACAAATAACCAGCAAAAATTGTGCAAAATATGCAACAAAATGTATAAAACATGAACTGATTCACCAACCATGAACAAAAAGTCGGCAAAATAATAAAGAATGTTAGTAAATTGGAAAAAAACCCAGCAAAATAATCATTAACATAAACAAAAAGGAAGAAAGTACTACAAATACAGTATCATACACTATATATCATGGACAAAGTGACCGTGACGTCACTCATTAGTTTCTGAAGGGCCGTTTTGAGGCTGGACGGCATCTTGGAGCCAAAAAACAGGATGTAACCATATTTGGACGAATGGCAGCGGGGCTTACGAAGCGTTCATGCCAGGGTAATCATGGGAGAGCTAACATTAGCCGCTATGTTACTGATGCAGTAAAACTTCACCACACAGTGTCAAACAAAGTCATGTTACAGTGTTGTTAGTGTAAACACTTGCCCACAGCCGCAGTCGAGTGTATGTCATGTATAACTATGAACATATTGAATAAAAAGAAGATACCTCTGAATCGATCCGACTTTGCTATAGCGAGCTGCTGCTACAGTGACATGTCAATCAAACCCCAGCACAGCAGTCATTTGTCAGATTTTATCTTAATAACGAAGCAAAAAGTTAAAGATGGACCATCACATTACTTATTAGAGGGTTCAAATAAAACGCTTCAGACCATAATGACCCATGAAAAAAATTATTCGCTTAGTATTTTCAGGTAGAAGTCCAATGTATCTCTATAGGGAAAAAAGCTTCTTGGAGCCAGACGATCGATTCCCCAGTGGCCAAGTGGTGGAATTACAACAAA
Source organism: Pseudamia nigra (assembly GCA_029823295.1). Classification (NCBI taxonomy): domain Eukaryota; kingdom Metazoa; phylum Chordata; class Actinopteri; order Kurtiformes; family Apogonidae; genus Pseudamia; species Pseudamia nigra. The sequence goes on from JAQQAE010001344.1 coordinate 21,165, forward strand.
GTTACTTCCGCATTGGCCTCACTGAACAACCCCAGTCATTGCCCTTTGACAAATATGTATAAAAATGAATTAAGTAGTCAACAAAATGTATAAAATGAATGAAATAACATTAAAATTAAACAACAATGAACAAAAACTGGACAAAATAATGAAGAAAACAAGAAAAATTAACAAAAATGAGTATAAATTACAATGTTTTTATGTGAAATAGTATAGTAGAAGCAGTATAAAGCAACACACATTAAGTACATTTAGGTAAAACAGTACGTACTGTACTTGAGCAGAGGTACATACTTACACCAGATGTGCTGCATTCTCACCTATTTCATGCTCGTTGGGGTTTCCAGAAATCACCATGGCCATGATATCCAGTCCTCTGGCACTGCGGCCGAGGCTGTAGATGCTGGTGATGTTGGGACATTCATCATTCACAGATTTCATCAGCTGAAGATGTGACATGAACAGAAACAGACATGTAAATACAATGTGCATCATTTTATCTTTATGTATCAAGTGAGTATGATTGTATTTTACATCCACGTTGCCCCCTGGTGGTTAAACTTCAATTAGAGAGGACTGAACAGTAATCAGAGGTTCTTAGATGATTTACAGTGCAATAAAACAGAATGTTATGATACTTGCTTCTGGGAAAGTATTGGTTTTATCTTTGGGAATATAAGTTAGGGTTTCCTGCAGTAACCAATAAGTCAGGAGACGCATAGTTAAGCTGAGATACTCACTGTGACCATGTCTGAATAGCTGTGATGTTTGAACTCCAAGTAATCCACAGGAGTCACTTCATTTTGTCTGTAAAGGACATCATCTGGATCTATGAGGGAGTAATGAACAAAAATAAATCATCAATGGGAATTTCAGCATGTTTAAATGTGTCCTGTGTATGATGTTTACCAGGAACAGCGCAGCCCAGGACTTCCAGCCTCATACAGAGAGAACCATTCCAGCTTTGAGGGAGAACTCGGATGTAACGAGCCACGATGGGTTCTGCCAACCGGTTCATCACTGGAGTGTCCATGTCACTGTTTGCGAAGAACAGCTGGACAAAGGGGGAAAACATGAAACAGAATGTAAGAAACGGGTAGCAACAAACCCAAGCTGCCTGAAGTGTTTACACAGTGCTGTATATAACTATAGTAGGTTGATTTATTGCCCTGTTCTGCTGGTATTTGTTGGTCATTGCTAAGAAATACTGTACATGAATGTAAGCAATCTGACGTCACTTAATGCAAACAGTTCCTTGTACATTTTAAGCAGTCTCTATTACATATCTAGGTAAAATCTACAGATCCCCAAAAGTGACATATTTTTTTCTTGTTCCCACATGTTGCTATCTTGAGTGAATGAGACAAATATCTTGTCAGGAAAAGGTTATTTATCTGCATTTTAATGCCATGTATGTGCAAAAGCCACAATAATTTCATTATATGGCATCCCGAGATGAAAGTGAAACTTAATTAGTTGAGTTCTCTCTGGTGTATGTTGTCTGTGTGCAGCTACGGTCCTGATAATCCCCCAAGATGTCTTGTTCACATATGATAAATATTTCATCCCTTCAAGATAAACATCTTGTTTGCATAAGATAATACCTAGTTGTGGAAAAAAGAAAAAAATATGTCACTATATATTTATTGCCTCCAGTTCCCCTTAAACTCACCCAGTCAGTGTATCCATCATGTATTGTGGTCCATTCTCTGCTGTCATTGCTGAAAGCCAGGAAGTAGGATGTCACAAAGTCACTCCTGAAACCAGAAGAGGTGAGTGCAACAGGTTAAATTCAGGAACGGAAGCTGTAGTGATTTGATTTCTGTGTGTGTGTGTTTGTACATCTTACTCATTTGAAGAAGCTCGTCCCTGCGTTATGACCCCTGTGAACTCTGTTTCTCGTCGTGCATCGATCTCAAACCAATGTGTCCTGTCTTCTCCGTTTGCACACCACGCACCTCCTCTCATGTTATCTTCATCGTCTGAGCCCTGGGAACCACAGAGACCACAAGTCACACAGCTGGACCCTTTCGTGAGGCAGCTCTCAACTAAATAACACTGTGTATCGAAACATATGTTAAGAAGCCATTTCATTTATTCTTGACATGCAATATACAGGTTTATCAGCTGATTTAACTGCTCAGCTCCTACTGTGATGCTTCAATTCCTGGAAATCACAGTTATTTTCAAGGAGCTAATGGAAGCAGCAGACTCAGCAATAACAGTGATTATTTTCCTACATGTGGCTGGCAGCTGGTGTTGATTTCAATGTTTTGCAGTGTGTAAGTGGTGGCTACAGTACATGGAGGTGTTAAAATGAGGGCAGGCTGCACTGATTGTTGAGCACCTGCATGTTGAGGCGGGCCCTCTGAGGGGCATAACGATACTGAGCCATAGAGGACGCCGTCAGCTGGTCTGGTTCCACCTTATGGGACTCCAAGCCCAGTGGAGGACATTCTGCCAGAAACATACGCACAGTCACATATTAAACCAATGCAACCTAGTGAATTCTGTGTTTTTTCGTGCATCAGAAGTTGTCTTACGTTTTGGTTCTTTGAAGATGCGTGGTCTTTTCCTGGCTCGCTCCTCCGCTTCCTTCAGTTTCTGTGCTCTCTCTGACACAAGACAGAAAATCAGGCATGATGCAGAGTAAATTGCACTGCACTGTCTGGATACTGGCTGGAAAAGATCTAGGAAATCAGCGTTACTATGCAAATTTCATAAATTTCAGCCCTCTGAGTCCTCTTGGGACTCAGAGAGCTGTAGTAAAAACAACCCAGATGTTGTGATTTTCCCTAAAACCCTAGTGTGCGTGATATGCAGCAAACCTTGACATGGCAGGTTTTTGTGGTCTACAAAAACCCAGCTTTACATAAGTAATACCATTTTTATTCATTTTTCAGGTCATTTTTGTTCATTGATTAATAGTTTTATCACTATTTTGTTCACCTTATGGATTCTTTTGTTCATTTTAGGTTATTCTTTTTATTCTCTTCTTAATTTTGGGTCAGTCTTTTCATTATTTTATTCATTTTAAGTTATTCCTTTCATTATTTTGTTCATTTTAGGTCATTTTTTTTCACTGTTTTGTCCCTTCTAGGTCAGTTTTTTAATTTTTTTCATTTCATTTTGTTCAATTTTGATCAGTTTGTTTTTTTTATTTTATTTTGGTTAATTTCTGTAGAATTTGTGGATTATTTATCCTTTTCTTGTACATTTTCTTGATGATTTGGCTCCTTTTATCATTTCCTTGATCAACCTATGCAGAAAAGGCACAGCGTTATGCATTAAACAGAGTTTATTTTGTTTACTATTTTGTACATTTTTCTTAATATTCTTGAATATTTTGTTTATTGTTAAAATTTGGTAATTTTTTGGTCATTTTGTGTATTATGGTGGTAATTTGTGTTCATTTCATTGATTATTTTGTTCATATTACTGATTATCTACTTAATTTTTGTGTAATGTGTTGATGATTTTATTTAAGATTCTTCATTCTTTTTTGATTTAGTCTTTATGTTGTTAATTTTGAGTAAATGCAATATAGAATATTGCATTCTTATACATCATATTATGTTTTACATGTAAAGAGAAAAATACATTAAAATGCTATACGTATGTGTCCATTTCTGTAAGTAAATTGAGATATGTTAGTTTTTGTCCCTTTTTTGCTAATTTTAATGCTTGTTTTCCTCATTTTGATTCATTTTGTTGCTCATTTTGTTCCTTTTTGGGCATTTTCTGCACTTTTCTATTCAGATTTTGTTTTGAAAGTTAAATGTTTAACACTCAAACAAATTAACACTCAAAAGTACCAGGATGAGCCAAATGACTAAAATTGTGACCCCTGGTTGGTGGCATGGCTGCCAGACGTCTTTTTGAACCCAGAAATGTAAAATATTTTGTATCCATATCCACTGTATCCATTTATAAACTGGATAGTCCTGCAATGTTGAACACATGCTGATGTCTGTGAATGCAGACACACATCTGCTTTCATGCTACACATGAGAATCAGTCATCTTGGGAAACAAAGAACAGAAAATGCTTTCCACCTTGAACTCAGATAGATGAAGCAAGCGCACAGGAAGTGACCTTTTGACACCGGCCCTGACAGCAGGGTAGGTCTTTAGCTTTAGACTCACTTCAACCACTAGTAACACACACAGTGAACACGTGGCAAAACCAAACAGAGTTGATTGGGATGTGAATACTCCGAGGCTTCACTCTCAGTTCAGCATTACAGCATCTCGTGTCACACCCTCTGCTCTTTAATTCACCCCTGCTGTTTCTTTATTACTCACTAATCCACTGCGGCACTTCAGTCCAACTCACAACACATTCCTCAACCCTTTTTTTTGGTCTTTTGGTACAATGAAGTAAGAAGATTTGTATCAGTGTTCTACAGCCCCAATTCCAAAAAAAAGTTGGGATGTAAATCAAATGTAAATATAATTTCAATAAAAGCAGCATACAATGGTTTGCAAATCTTATAAACCCATATTTTGTTCTCAATAGAACATAAACATATCAGATGTTAAAACTGGGACATTTCATCATTTCACGGAAAATATTAGCTCAGTGTAAATTTGATGGCAGCAACACATCTCAAAAAAGTTGGAACAAGGGCAACAAAAGGCTGGGAAAGTAGTTGGTACAAATCATTTGACAACTAATTAGGTCAGTGCTTCTCAAATAGTGGGGCGCGAGGCTCCGTCAAGGGGGGCGCGTTTGACCTCGGGGAACATGCTTTTTTATTTT